>RWJK01000192.1:970-11433 GCA_004335835.1 Scenedesmus sp. ARA3 | reverse complement strand
AGCAGCAGCAGCAGCAGCAGCAGCAGCAGCAGCAGCAGCAGCAGCAGCAGCAGCAGCATGTGGTAAGCGCGCAGACCCATAGCTGATGTTGGCAACGCCTGCAGGCTGGTTAGGCAAACCATCGTAGTCTGGTGTACTGTGCAAGCATACTCCAGCTGCCTACGACACAGCGGAGGCAACCTGCTGTTGGGGCAAGGTGCACTGCGCAAGCAACCAGCTGAGCACATACACGCAAGCAACACTCACTTCTTGCGCCGCTGCGGGGCTGCCATCACCTCCCCACGCATGGCGGCGCCTGCAGCCTCGCCTGCTGCCCCCGACAGGTCCATGCTTGCAAGCGGCAGCAGCATCGGCGCAGATGGGCTGTGCACCATGCCCCTGCTGCTGCCAGCACCATCATCGCCACTGCTGCTTGCAACTGCGCTGCTGCCAGCGCCTGCGCCAGCTGCTGCGAGCTGCAGAAACTGCTGCTGCTGCTGCTGCTGCTGCTGCTGCCCTGCCTGTGCTAGTGCTGCTGCATGTGCACGCTTCAGGAAGGTTCCAATTGGCCCGTGTGCCTTCTGCACATCGCCCCCCAAGGGCCCAAAGTCAAACTGCACTAGCTGGCCATCCGGGGTTCTGAAGACAGTCATGTAATGACACAGCCCCATGTCGATCATATGGTCACGGGCTTCTTGTGGCATGCGCTTGATCACGTCGCCGCCAAACTCTGTGAAAGCACGCGACACCACGTACACCTCTAGGCAGTTGCAGCGCCCACCCTTGCACGTGCTGCAGCTGCTGGCACGAACAGCGGCCTGCTTCTCGTTGCGGCTGCTGCGGCTGCTCCAGCCACTAAACAGCCAGCCGGAGCGCTTGCTGCCCGCTGCTGACGCAGACGACATACTGACGCTGCTGCTGCTGCTTGGTGCTGCAGCAGCTGCAGCTGCCGCCGCCTCCGCTGCTGCATCTGCCTGTGCTGCTGCAACTGCTGCGCAAGGGCCTTGGTAAGCGCTGGCATGCTTGAAGGCTGGAGCAGAAGCCACACGCCGCATGCCGCGCGGCAGTGTTGCTACGGCAGATGACAATGAAGCGTCATCTGCCGCAGCTGCTGCATCGCTGCTGCCCGATGCAAGTGCTGGACTGACTGTTGCTGATAGCGAGGCCGGCATAAGTAGGTGCTGCTACGGTAGCTGCTATGTGCTGTGCCGCTGCAGGCTGAGGGAAAGCCAGCAGCTGTTGCAGCTCAGCTGCCAGCACAGGTGCGTCGCCACGGTGATTGCACTTTTGTGTGCGCTGCCACACACGCACAACTGCACGAAACACTGTAGATTCCGCTCTGGGTCAGCTGCTTTGCCTGAAGATGCCACAGATTCCTGGTTGCTGCCCCAGGCAAGCAATGCTGCTGCTGCTGCCACCACGCTGCACGGCGTTTTTACGTCCTGCAAGCATCAAGCCATGGCATTCAATTGAATTAGACTGGATCAGAACGACGGAATCGCCAGCTGCTGCAGCTAAGTGATGAAGTGGGACATGGTCAGCGGAAGCGTTTTGAGCTGGTGCTGCCTGTCTCTGGCACGCTGGCACGCCAGCACCAGCAAAAAGAAGCCAACCACTTCATTGGGACCTAAACAGATGCTCGTGCCAAGCCTCACGAGCGAGTGCAGCAAGGTGACTGTGTGCGTCCGGTTGTTGTGGTTGGCTGGTGTAGTTGAGCTCTGAAAACTGTCTAGAAGTGCAACATAGTGTACGCACGAACTATGGAGACGGCTGCAAGAGGCCCAAAATCAGCACAGCAGCACGAAGCTTCGGTGCCGGTGAGTGCTGACCCTCTATGTAACGCTACTCACAAGAAGCGTCGTCGCGATAAAATCTCAACGCGCCCCAACTCGTGAAGCTGCGCGGTGACAGTCAGGCAAACGACTCTGCTGTTGCAAGGGCTGCACTGACAGGAGCAGCAACACAGAAACACCAAATTAGCTGTAAACGTAGCAGCGGTTCAAAAGCCTATGCATCCGTAGCAAGTTGCTACTAGCAACCAGCCATGCTGAAGAGCTGTCATCAAGGGCACTCGCCATCCAGAACCCGTCGGCCACCAAACCGAAGTGGAGGCCTAGTTCTCCACGGTCGTTCTTAGTCAAGTAGTCGGCCTAACCAGCTGTGGCTTTGGCGTGCCCGCCACGTTGAGCTCGGCCTCACAATTACTGCATCAAGTTCAAGCTAGCGAGGCCTCCACTTTCATCATGGGGAAGGCAAAGCCCGCCAAGCACACGGCCGCTGAAATCAAGGCAAAGGTCCATGCTGCCACGACGAACATGGGCGGCGGCAAGGCAGGCCTGCAGGACCGCAAGGGAGGCGCTGTTGGCCACGCCAAATACAAGTGTCCTATCTGCATGACGGCAGCACCAGACTTGAAGAGTATGCAGGTGTGTGAGGTAGCAATGGTCTTCAAAGACCTGCGTTGTTCAGCAGGATGCACTCTATACCAGCAACCTGCTGCTGTGCTGTGGCTCCAGTGGCTGTCTGCTGCAGTGTATCTGCCGCCCTTCAGTGACCGCTTTGCTGTGTACAACGTGCCTCTGCTGGTGCTGTGCATGTCACAGCATGTAGATCCATGTTGCTGGAAGCAGGGGTGAGTGTGCAGGTCTCATGTCAACCCCTTCTGCCATGCAACGCCCAAACCCTCTGCACTGCTGCTTCCTGCTGCTCATGCAGCTTCACTGGGAGAACAAGCACCCCAAGCTGCCCTTCAACGAGTCTGCCTGTGAGGACCTGCACGCCAAAGTGGGCGGCGTCACCACAGCGGGTGTTGCTGTCCAGGGCAGCAAGAAGAAAAAGTAAGCACCGCATAGCAAACTGCTAGGAGGTGGTTCCTGCAAGCGCAGCAGGGCTTCTGAGCGCAGCCCCACTGCAGGCATGCACAAGCAGCTGTAGCTGCTGTGAAGGCGGGCCTGACAGCCTTCATGCATGCCTTGCATGCTAGCGCTGTTGCAGCTGGCGGCGGCGAGGTTGCAGCAGATGGCGGCCGTCTTGCGTGTGGTGCCGGGGGCGGTCCCTGCAGGAAACATGTGCGGCCTTTGTATTTGGTATCAGCAAGGTTTAGGGAGTGACATGTGAGTGGACTGCGGTTGAGTCAGGCCGGATCGGGGTATACAGGTACAGCTCTACACACTGAGAGAGCACTGATTGACAGTGATTCGCTGGCTACATTAGCAGCAGGGTTTCCGCAACGTGGCATCGTGTCGCAGCGTATAGTGTTCTGCATGTCTGTACAGCCTTTTCCTGGCGGTCTGAATGCCATGCACGAGCTTGCATGTGCTGCAAATGCTGCTGCAAGCACGGTGGCATTTACACAGCCGCCATGTGAGGTCTCCTGCTGCCAGCTTTAGTGACATCTAGTGACTGTTTGCTGACTCTGCGTAAGGATATGCCTGCTCAGTGTCGGCTGTGCAGCGCTGCGCTGCTCCGTGCATCTGTTTGTGTTGCGGGAATCTCACACCGTCCTTGTGACTGCAACCGCAGGCAGTCTGACGCCTGACACCAGCTGGACACGTGACCAGCGAAGTGCCAGTGGCCGCCCGGCTGCCATGCGTGATGACTGCTTGTTAAAGTGCCATCCAAGCCGGCGGCTGTTGCGTGATGCTCTTTCCTTTGTGGCCATGTTGTCTTATGTTTTGCAGCCAGTGCGGGCGTCTTTTAGCCTTGAGTGCATGTGGTGCAGGCATTGGTCACCAGATGGGTGGCACGTCACGCTGACACATGTTTGTGTGTGACTGGTGCCCTTTTACGCCAGTGTGCAAGATGTCACACTTGCCCTGCCGTGGTTGTGTCAGTGGCAAGTGACCTGAGCATATGCATCCACCACTTGTACCGTGGATCATAGCTACATGATTGCTGTACACGCTTGTCTATGCTCAGGTTTCACTGCCGCAGTTCGGTTTAGCGCATGTTGTGGATGCAAGACCAGCTTTGATGCCTTACAGCAAGCATGCAGCGCTGTGGCCTCACAGTACTGCATGACTACTTGCTATGCTGCTGCTGCGCTGTGCTGCGCCTGCCACTTCCTGTGAGTGACGCCGCGTATGTACAGCATTATCATGTCGTGACATGCGGGGTCAAGGCAGGCTCTCGGCATCAGCTGTGGTGCACCAGCCCTGCTGGCGCAGCTGGCTGGTATGATGGACAACACCTCGCCCAACACTTTGCCCTGCAAGCTGTTGCTGCACAGCGGTGGTGGCACAAACCTTATGTTTTCTTCAGGGGTGATTTCCGCAGCTGTACAGCACAGTCGGCTCCTGTTTGTTCAGCTGCACAGCACAGCAGGCTCGTGTTCGCAGCTCATTGAGTGTTGGCTGCATTGTTTGAATCAGCAACAGCACTCCGGCTGACTTTTCCATTCAAGAGAGGCATGATGCTGCAGGGCATCTGTGCTGCATGACGCAGTGCTATGCTTCTTTCTAGTTGTAGTGTTATAGTAGTGGATCAGAAGTTGTGGTCTATAGCATGCTTGTCATGCTGGTAACATTTTTCAATGACCCCTTGATGCTGTGGGTGATTCATAGGATCGACTTTGCTGAGATGCAGTGCTGCTTTCATGCTGGCCATTTTTCTTTCCCAGGACTTGCAGAGGACCGTCAGGGGTGCTAGAAAAGAGGGGTCACAGGTACTTGCCGAGCAGATTATCAGTCACAACCTGATGTAGATTCGCATTCTGGAATCAGATGCACATTCAGCATTGCTTGAAGGTGCGCAGCTGTGCATGATCAGCGTGCTTCGGCATCCTGGCTTTTTCTAGAATTCGTCATTTTACATTGAGCACATGCGCTTATAACCGCATGGGAGGCCAGTGCAACGAAAACACACACGCGCTGGTGGCAGCCTGCCCTCCTGAGGAGTCCCCAGGCCGCTGCATGCCGCCTGCAGCTCTGCTGCAACCCCTGGCGCTCAGTACTCCTCTTCCTCCCCAGCCACTTCCCCTGCCTCCCTCATCATCGTGCTGCACACTCCCTTACAAAATGCAGCGCACTGCCTGCTGCTGCAGGTGTTCAGCCTGCAAGCCGCAGCTGTATGCTCAGTCGTGGTCCAGTATTGCTTGCAGGTGCGCAGTTGTGCATTTACCATGTGCAAAACTGTCTTTTCAGTACTCCTCTTCCTCGCCAACCTCATCGACCCCCTCTTCCTCATCATACATGTCCTCCTGGGCTGCATCCAGCTCCATCTGCCTGGCCTGCCGCTCCTGCAGCTCCGCAGGCTTGAACTCGCGGTTGTAGATGCACGCCTGCGGCAGGGAGGCAACACACAACAACACACAGCATCATTAGACACGAGTATGTGTGCTGGTGGTGTGTGCTACGGCTCAGCGAGGTGAAGCATGCAGCAGCAACGTGCATCCGCATCACCAGCTGCACCAGCGAATGCGCAGCAAGGCGGCAGTAAGGTAAGCATCCTGCAAGCGCCACTGACAGCTCCCAGGTAGCTCCTATACACGTAAGAACGCCCTCAAACACAGTAAATCCAAAGAAAACATGCATGCCAACAGCTGCCGCCGCACCTTTTCTGGGCGTGGCTCGTCCCCGGGCTGGCGCTTGCGCTTGCGCAGCTTGACCTGGCCGTCAAACTGGCAGTAGCCCACGCGGTCCTCACGCATGACCAGCAGCAGCGTCTCGTGCGGCTTGTGGCCCTCGCGCGTCTGACGCAGCAGCAGCAGCAGTGGTAGCGGAAGTGGCGGTGAAAGCGGTGGCAGCAGAGTGAGTAGCCATCACAATCAAAAGCAGCAGCAAGCCAACGCCAAAAGCAAGCAGCAAGACTGCCATAGCCAGCACGGTGCACACCATCACACCAACTACACGTTATACCATTACATGGCAAAGCATGCACGCAAACAGCGTATGTTGACTCACGAGGAGGTCAAAGCTGTACTCGCAGTCCCAGCTGTAGTCTCCCTCCAGCTCCTCCGCGCTGCTGCCAGCTGGCAGCGCCTGCCCAGCAGCAGCAGCAGCCGCAGCAGCACGGGGCACCAGCAGGCCCATCGCTGGCTCGCTGCCCGACTGCGGCTGGTAGGACTTTATCATGCAGTGAGAGACCAGCGCCGCCCGCAGCTCGGGATCGCGCACCTGCAGCGGTGGGTTTGCAGGCACGGCGGCAGCAGCAGAGGGTTAGTCAGAGAGGGTTGGAGCTTGTCAGAGCTTGATGGCACGGCACATGTACATGCACACCTGCTGGCGCTTGCTGTAGAGCTGCAAGCAGAGCAGACGCAGCTGTGACATGTCAATCCAGTCATCACGCACAGCTGCAGCCTGCTGGACACACCACAGACATGGGCATGCACCTGCCACCTTGCCATCCATATGAGCACATAGTGGTGGGTCTGCAGGACCCACCGCTACAAGCTTGCCAGGCACGGTGTCATGCTGCCGTCATGCTACTGTGCAGCAGCAGTTCACCAATACAAGCCTTCCATTTTGCACGGCATCCTTGCATGCGACACATGTAAAACGTATCAACACATACAGCCAGCCACCAACCCACCTGCCCCAGCGCCTTGCTGTCCTGTGCAGGGTCTCCCTCTTCGAAGCTGACCGTGACGTACTTGTCCTCCCAGGAGTCAAAGTCCGGCAAGATGGGCACGCTGCTCACCACGCTCAAGCCAGGCTTGGTGGGGTGCACCGGGGTCTGCTGCGCGGCAATGAACGTGCCCTGCAGCAGCAACAGCGGCAGCGGCAGCAAGCTGAACGCATGCGCTGCAACAGCCACAGGACAGGAAGCAGGAGGATTGTGTCGACCTGTTCCCATGCGTGGCAATCAGCAACGACTGACCTGCCCCACAGTCCCCAGTCCAAAAACATCCCTCCTCACCCCCCGCTTCCCCGCACATTATCCCACACTCCTCACCTCAATGTCAGCCAGCTGCTGCTCCCGAGTCAGCTCCCCCTGCTGCTGTGCCGGCTGGAAGCGGCCCGCTGCTGCTGCTGCTGCACGCGCGCCTGCGCCTGCCTGGCTGCTGGTGAGGTATGTGGTGGCCATGAGCCATGAGGGCCCCTGGCCCTTTGTAGCTCGCTTCACCTTGAGCGGTGACACTGCCTGGCCAGCAGCCGGCAGACTGTCCACATCCTGCAGGAGAAACAGCAGCAGAGGGTGAGAAGAAGAGTTTGAGGAGAAGCAGCAATGCCGGAGGTGGGGGCGCAGAGGAACAGATGGGATAGGGAGGGCGGACACCTGGCAGGCGATGCTCAGCACATCAGCTCAAAAAGGAACGCTGATGCAACTCAACAGCACCGTATTGACTACATCCTGTACAAGCCACATGTGCACATGTACTAGTACGACATATTTGACCATGTTTGACCATGTTTGACCAGACATGTAGAAGCCAAAGCTCCTCGCACCTGCAGCAGCGCCTCATCAGCAGGGTCCAGCCGCCGCCGCTCCCCAGGCTGCAGCGGTGGCACATCATAGCGCTCCAGGTCCATCAAGCTGCAGGCGCAGCAGCAACGTACACATGGTAACGATGTGCAGCATACAACCAGCGGATGTATGAAACAGGCAATGGCAGCTTCCAGCGCTCCAGGTCCATCAAGCTGAAGGCGCTTAGCGAGTGTGAACAGGGTGATACCACAGCAGCGGGTACCAGCGTGTGTATACAATGGGTGATGTAGTAGTGGCCGAGTCAAGAGTTGCAACTCTATTTGCGATGATCACACATGAATCCGACAGTTCACCAGAGCAGCAGCAGCGTTGAGGGCGGAGGCCTGGCAGCAATCTGTGCTGCTTTGTATGAGCAGACGTCTTACCGCAATGCGCTGCTGCTGCTACTGCTGCCGGCGGCCGCACCTTATGGTGACTCCCACATCAGCTGGCAGCAGCAGCTCGCGGCGCGGCTGCTGCTCTATACTTGTGAGGAAGAAGCGCGACAGCTTGTCAGGCTCGTAGCTGGACACCAGCAGCTTGGGGTCTGACGGGATCTGCGGTGAAACAACAGCACCACAACACACAAACAGCACGCTCAGCTCTGCCCAGGACGGTACTTTGTGCACTTCTCGTGTGCAGGTTGTCTACTGCTCAAGGAGCCTAACACAGCTCAACAGCTGCATGTGTTGTGGCTGAAGTGGCATGCACTGCAACAGTGTTTCGGCCTGGCGGCTACTGCTCTGCTTTGTGGGGTGCGCATAGCTGCAACACATGCTGCTGTCTGTGCTGCTGCCAGCTTTCAAGTGCTGCATCTGGCATGCAGAGGCTGCTCGATCTCCACTCTGCCATTGCACAGATAACGTGCATTGGAGCCATGCCTCGAATATGCTATATTAACATAACGCTCTGCACAACAACAGCAGCAGCAGCAGCAGCACAACCTCTGCAGCACACCCACCTCAGGCAGGTCATTCTTGAAGCGGATGTTGCAGATGAAGGGAGTGTCCCTGCGCAACCGCTCCAGCTCTGCTGTGCCGTCAGCTGCTACTGCTGGCGCAGGAGGCCCCGCCTGCGCTGCTGCTGCTGCTGCTGCCGCGCTGCTGGGCCTGCCTGCCGCTGCCTGCTGCTTGTTGTGGTGCCTGCCTGCTGCTGCACCGCTGCTGCTGCCTGGCGGCCGGCCCTTGTGCTGCTGATGATGCTGCGGCACCAAGTTGAAGACGGAGTAGTGTGCGGCCAGGTTATGCAATGCACAGTGTGCAGCAGACATGCGTATAGCAGTGAGACAACAAAAACCAGGCATCCTGCAATGCTGCTTGCAGCAGGGCCCACAGGAGCGCAACTAAGGCATGAACGCAGATAGACAAGTGTCTTGCAGAGCTGCTGCGGGTTTCAAGCCATGCAAGACATGCAGCTCATGCTGCAGCTGTAACTGATTTGGTGGCAGCAGCATTGCACACTCCCAGCGGGGCATGCTGCACGTATCAGCAATTGAAGCTGCTGCTGTGGTTGCTCTGTACGCAAGAGCAGGCTGTTCAGAAGTGCAACTGTCTGCACGCTGGGGGCTGCAAGCACCTGTCTGTGCCGGTTGGGGTCTGCTGCATGGTGAGGCCTGGCTGCTGGAGGGCCCATCCTGCAAGTGAAAAGCATGGTATAATAGCATCATCATAGCAACGGCATCAACAGCAGCAACACAACAGCAGTTTGATGGTAGCAGATCAACCATACACAGCAGCACTGCTGTCTTGGGTACTCCGTAATAACAAACTAATTAAATTTGACCATATAAGTAGGCTCACTTAGATCCCTGACAGCCTTGTGGCCGAAATACGGTTATCAACACTGAAGCAGCAGCAGCAGCAGCAGCACTGATGCCCTACCCTTTCTGTGGCAACGGTGGAGCCCCCACTTGCGCCATGGCACTCCTCGCTACAAACTGCTAGACCAAGTATCTACGCAGTACCTATCAGCGCGAAGCCATAGCTGCTTGCTGCGTGCTGCTGACAAAGGTGCCGATTGGCCAAACGAACACAGTCTACAAGCAGATAACTTCAAACTATCAAGGAAAGTTACTTGTATCTATGTATTGCAGCCTGTATGTTTCTAGTTTTGCTGCTGCTCAGAGCTGTATTGTGCCTGAGCTGATGTGACAGCTGCTGCTCAAATATACTCAAAGCAACACTGATCGGCTGTGATCAGTAGATTTACCCACGTGTTACTCCAACATTGTAGCAGGCCTGCTGCGGTGAGCGTGCGGCTTTTGGAACAGCTGCTGACACACATAACAGTGGCGGTTTACGGGTAAGCCCTGCCTTCCCTGCGGCACCTGGGGTAAGGTGGCAACGGCACTGGAAGCTTTAAGCTGTCAAGACGTCTGACCTTCATGAGCTATCAGCTGCATGATTCAGTACTGCGCCTACAGCACTAAACAGCTGAGTTGCAGCCTGCAGCAGAGCTGACTCAGCTGTCATTTACCATTCAAACGTGCGGATCCAAGCTAGTGTTTGCCAGTCGCTGGGTGGGCAGCATCGATGGCGCACCGCCTCATTTGTTGCGCAAGCCCGCGCTAGCTGAGGTTGTGGTGGACATGAGCACGAAAGGGATCGTCACTGCTTGGGACCTGCTGTCAACTCAACTACAACATCCATCATGTCATGATGATCTGTTTGGCGTCATCCGTAACCGTACCCCACACTGCATTTACACTCGCTGTCACACTGAGACACCACACACACATATACAGCCATAAGCCGGTGACACATGCCTTCAGCACGCAACAGGCAGCACACGATGCATACCTTGGACTGCTGAAATCAGCGCTCTTGCATTGAGTCCGACAAGCTGCCGACCCGGCTGGGCGCAAAAATCATACCATCTAAGATGGTGCCAGGACCCATTGGCAAATTCCCTCTCTCAAAAGTCAAGCTGGCTTCCGAGTCAAATTGATGTAGATTTTGCAACAAGGAAGCGTTGACCGCATAAATTAGCCTTTTAAGGCGTTTATGGCAGGAGCCGTGGCTCACCAGGGTGGAGGGTGGGTGCAGCTCTTGAAGGGTTCAGTGAGTGCTTGCATTGTACTT
>RWJK01000191.1:0-64109 GCA_004335835.1 Scenedesmus sp. ARA3 | reverse complement strand
CCACCCCACTGCAGAAATGTGCGCTGTCAGGCCCCAGAAGTACATATATATTATGTTATAGCTATTATATCATTTCTGGACCCCAAAAGCCGTGCTTTGGCTTGGTTGCAACATCACACGAACGATCTGATGTCTCTGCTGTACTGCTACTGCCGCCACCCCCGACGCGTCTCGGCGCCTGTCTGCCACCTTGTTATCCTCTGGTATTGATGGCCAGGATACTGAAACGTGTGCAAACAACAGTACATGACCTAAGCTTTCATATGAGTCTACTCTTGCCTTCATCGGGATCATGGCAAAAAAGTTCGGACCCCCAAGACAAGAAAGCTAGTGGGCCCCCACACACCCACCCACCCCCCCTCCCCAAACCCACCCCAGAACCCCTGTAAAAACTTGCAGGAGTTTCATTTATATAGTATAGAAGTTGTTCTAAAGGTGCCAGCCAAAAGGGGATGATGATGCTGTCAGTGGAGAAAGTGCCCCCCCCCTCCCTTGCCCAGCCCCACAAAAAGCACCCCAGCCGCCGCACCTGCACCAAAAAGTCCCTCATGTGGTGCTTGAAGGCGCGCTTGTCCTCGATGGCCATCATGCCGCCCACCGCCGCCTGGATCTGCACAGGGGTCATGTTGGGGAAGCTGCTGGACAGCAGCCCGCACACGTACTCCTGCACAAAGGCCGCGTTGCTGGCGTACGAGGTGGGGCCCTTGGCCTGCGCGAGGAGGCAACAAACAGGAGGAACCAGCAGCAGCAGCAGCAGCAGGAAAAGCTGTGAGTCTTCGCCACTGGACATGAGCAGATGTCGAGCAGGTCAAAATGCTCCAACACTGGGGCACGTGCAGCAGCACGTTTGCGAGCGATCAGCATTAAACATCCAGCGCTGCATACACCCTACAGCACATCCAACAAATCAGCAACGCACAAGGCAGCTGCAGCCGAGCTGTTGTCGCCGCGCCGCTCACCGCCACGTCCCACAGCGGCGCCTTGATGACTGTGTCGCTGCGCACCAGCCCGAACAGGTGCAGCAGGATCTTGCAGTGCAGCTTGAAGCCGGGCGTGTGGAAGGTGTCGGTCATGACCGCAAACACCTCGCGCGTGAGCAGCGTGTAGTAGGCCTGGTGGAACTGCGTGGCGTACTCGCTGCCCGCAAAGCTCTTGAGCATGTCCTGCAGGGCGGGGCAGCAGCGCGGCGGCGCAAGCGGATAAGCCACAGCATGCGCAATAGGTTGACAACACAGAATTGCGGCAAATCGTCGATTGCGCTGTGCTGTGTTGCCAACCTGTGATTGCAAGTACTGCACAGCTGACTGTCGCACGCCAATGGGCACCGCCCCACCCACGCACCTCCAGCAGCAGCAGCCCCGTCTCCGCCACGTTGCGCTCGGTGTGCCTGAAGGCCCACACGATGCTGTCCAGCAGCAGCTTCAGCTGCGGAGGGCTCATGCCGAACAGGCACGCGAAGCAGTGGTTGGTCACCGCATGCAGCAGCCCGAAGAACTTGAGGCGGTGCTCGGGGAAGTCCTCAAAGTTGACGGTGATCATGCCCAGCGTGGGCTCAAACACCGCAGCCAGCACCTGCGCGGGAAGGCACAGGAGCAAAGGGGTTGGTGGTGGAGAGCAGGGGCCAGTGCAGAGCACTGCAAGCTGTGTGCAGCAACAGTGCATGTGATGGAAGCTGCTCATGTCCGAACTTGACTACCTCGGCACTCCGCCACTGCTGCTGTTGCAAAACCCCCATCCACTGCTGAACATCCCTGCTACGCCTCTCCTCCTACCCTTTACCCCACCCCCCCAGAGCCTCACCTTGGGCACCTCCGGCTCCATGAGCCCCTTGAGCTTGCGCACAATGGCCGCAAACAGGCTCAGCACCTCGGCCTCACTGCAGCGGTGAAAAGCAGCAGCAGCAGCAGCAGACGCCAGGCAGTGGTCGTGTCAAGCGCAGCACAGCCTGGTGGCAGCAGCTCATCTGCATTGCCATGAAGAGGCATACAAGAGGCTCAAACAGCAGGCAGCAGCCAGCCTACCAACACTAAGCAGAGCTAGCTGCGCTGACAGACACAGGCTCAACAGGTGGCAAAAAAACGACAACAGCGCTAGAGCAGCACCAGCAGCAGCAGCAGCAGCAGCAGGCGCTCACCGCGCGTCCGGCACGCTGGCGCCGTAGTCTCCCAGCACCGGCTCCATCAGCGCGGGCACAAACTTGGTGGCCAGCAGCGGCCCGTCGTCGCACTTGTCCACAAACACCTCCACCAGGCGCAGCACCGCCTTCTTCACGCTGCGCATGTACTTGACGAAGCTGCTGCGCGCGGCGTGCGGGCCGCCGCTGGTGATGGCCGCCGTGATGGACTCGCTGTACAGGCGGTACACCTGGCAGGGTGGCGACAGCAGCGGCAGCAAAGGGCTAAACACTTTGCAATGGGTTGAGGGGGGAGCAATGAGGGGTGAGCACAGCAACCCATGGGCCCAAGCAGCATAAATCACAAAGCGCAGGCAAATGGCACGGGTGCAGCACATGTCTTGGTGATGTAGGCAGCAATTGCTGCAGCAGGTCTGCATTATTCAGACCTGCTTCAGCAACCGCAGCTGCAGCCACCAAGCCATGAACTACACCGCAGTGCCCACAGCCATTGCTTGTAAGTAGATAGAAACAAGAACCGGTGCCGTCTGCCTCCGCCCTTGAACTCGCATGCACCGGCAATCATGCATACCAGACATTGCGACTGCACGTAGCACTGTGAGGTTGCACCGAGGCCATACGTAGCACGAGGAGCAGCCACGCATGGACTCGAACAGCTAACCACCATAACCGAAGCAGGCACTGGGCACAGGTGCAGCCACATGCCTTGGTGATGCAGGCAACAGTTGCTGGAGCAGGTCTGGAGCAACCAGACGTGCTTCAGCAACTGCAGCTGGAGTTACCAAGGCATCCGCCACACCGCACTGCCCACAGCCATCGCCCACCCCAGCACATAGCACATAAAACCCCACCACACACTGACGCTTGTGGTGACCAGAAACGATCCAATGCCGTCGCGGGTGCATTTGCCGTGCATTCCCATAATTCAACGCATGGCCACGGCCACGGCCATCGCCTGCTGCCCCTCCCACAGCAGCAGCCAACCCAGCAATCGACCACTTGGCCAGCGCACGGCCACACCTCCTGCCCCTCACCTGCAGCATGCTGTCCGCCATGGTCACCATCTGGCTGAGGTAGGGGTGGCCCAGGCTGCTGCAGACGCTCACGTTGGTCTGCAGCACGTTCTGCAGGCTCTTGATCACCTCCTGCTGCTGCAGCACCGCGGGGTTGGCCTGCGCCTGCGCCAGGATGGTGCCCCAGATGTTGTTGGGCGGCGCCATCAGCCGCGCCAGGTACTCGTCGCGCTTGGCGGGGTCCACTGCGGTGGTGAAAAAGCGTAACGACATGACACTGAATAATGAAATGCATGCACGAAGCATCAAGACCAATTGAACGGTGCAGCCGCTGTATGGTAATCGACAGCAAACGGCGCCGCACAAGAATCGTGACCAGCACATGAGCGCAGACCAACAATGTGCCCCAGACCTGATACACAGCCAGGTTCCCATACATGTGCCGTTCAAGACCTGCGTGGCAGCCCTGCCAAGACCCCCACCCCCTCACCCTCTGCGCCAATCATCAGGCCCACACTCTCAAAGAAGGAGTGGATCTGGTGCGGCTGCAGGTCCTGGATGGTGGCGGCCAGGTTGTCCAGCAGCTCCGCCACAAACGGCTGCTGCTCCTGCAGCTGCAGCACCACAAACTTGCGCTTGCACTTGTTGCTGATCTTCAGGAACGTGTCGCACGCCATGTCCTGCAGCGGCAGCAGCAAGGGCAGCAACAGCAGCAGCACCAGCAGCAGTCGTCAAACGAAGGATCAGACACAGCTGTGCCGCCAGCCACAAACATCCTGCTCAGGGGTGCAGCTGTGTGCCACAGACATGCTTGCCGGTCATCACCAAGTGCAATGCAAAGCTGGCCATCCAGCCCACACCATCGTCTGCTGATGTTTCTAACAGCTGCCACTGCTGTCACTGCAACCAGCAGCCTAGGGGTTACGCGCCGCGCACCTGCACGCCTGGGTGTGTCTCGTGCATGAACTCGAACAGCTTGTTGACCACCGTCTTGAGGAACTTCCAGTGCGCGCGCAGGAACTTGGGGTACTGGCCCACGACGTACCTGCAGGAAGGAGAGGCACAAGAGAAGCAAGCATGGCGTCAGCATGAGCTGGTGACGGGCTCTGTCAGAGAAGCAAGTTGTCTTGACTGGTTGAGTTAGTGTGCAGGCAGCCACTGATAGTTAGAGCTCATGCATCGTGCATGTGGTCACACCCACCCGCCTGTCGCACCGACCCAGCCACCCTGCTCCGCAGGCATAGGCCCTAAACACCCCACACCCCACCCAACACCCCGCACTGTGAGAAACCGCCTCACATGATGTTGGAGGCGATGACAGCTTTGTTGTCCTTGCCGCGCGTGATCTCGCACAGGTTGAGCAGGTCGCGGATGACCGTGACCAGGAAGCGGTTCTCCTGCTCCTCCTGCAGCACGGCGCGGCAGCACATGGCGACACGCAGCGCACAGCCAGCACAGCACGCATGTCAGCACACCTGCCTCCTAACCACTACAAGCGGCGGCCGATGCGGCAGCTGATGCACCACCAGGCGCGTAATGAAAAGACAGGAGCAGGACGAGAACCTACAAATTTACATGCGAGCCCTGCTGGCGCCACCCTGCAGCCCCACAGCACAAGCACCCTACTCACGTGCATGGAGCCGCTGATGCTGCCGATGGCCCAGCACAGCGTGTTGAGCCCGTTCCAGGTCCAGGTGCCGCTCATCTGCCCGCGCAGCTTCTCCAGCATCTGCAGCTCGGTGTCCTCGTAGTCCAGGTGGCTCAGGTAGATGAGCGTCTCGCGCATGGTGCGGTACTGCATGAGCACGTCGTTGTCCTTCATCGTCTCGCGCACGATGTTGCCGTTCTCGTCCTCCACCACAATCACCTCCTGCGGATGGTTGTAAAAACAACAGCAGGGCAGCAGGCGGGCAGACAGATGTCTTATTCAGCCGCTGTACATGTGGAAGCCAGAAGCCAACGTTCACTTGTGCTTGGTGGCATGCACCTGCAACACATGCGTCGCCTTGTCCTGCTGCTGCTGCTAATACACTCAACAATAACAACGCGGCATCTGATAGCTGATATCACAGCAACTACCGCTGTCCTCGCTTGCCGCTGGATGCTGCTGTCACCGCACCTTGCGCTTGGCCATGCTGTTAACCATGAGCGCGCGCAGCTACTACAGAAAGCTACTGCTACTACTGCCTCACCTCGGGCTTGGCCATGCGGTTGACCATGAGCGCGCGCAGCTTGCTGAGGATGCCCGCGTACAGCGCCTTGCGGCTGCCCGCAGCAGACACCGCGCCATTGGCAGCAGCGCCGGCGGGGGAGCCGAAGGAGAAGCCGCCATCACCCGAGCCACCTGCAACCCATGCAGCCGATCCGCATCGACACACTTGTAAAACCCTTGTGCAGGAACAGTGCGAAAAAGGCACCAAAGAGGTTCAAGCTCATCAGCTGTGCTGCATCCAGTACCGCCTTGCCAAACCCAAGCAGCACCAGTCAACACCACGTTTCCATCCCGCCCTCACCCACCTGCGCCCATGGTGGCCGCCATGCTGGCCTGGCAGCTGCTTGTGTAGATGTCTGCCACGAACACGTTCCAGTAGTCCAGGCAGGTCTTGAAGACCTCGGTGTCGTCCACGTAGCTGATGGCGATCAGGTTCTCCAGCCCCAGCCGCAGCACCTCGTGGTCGCCAGGGCTGGCTTCCAGGAACGCGATGTGGTGCTGCGGGGCAGGAGGCGAGGGCAGGGCAGGTGAGTGGGTGCTTCCGAGGCCAACTAAAGCAGCTCCAGCGCGAACAGCTACAAGCCTCATTAACGATATTGCAGTGTTTGACAAACAGCACACCAGCAGCGCTACCGGTGCGTGCTAACACATGCAATCAACGACTGGTGCAAGTACCACATTGAACATCACCCGGCCAGATGCATTCCCTGATGCAGCACACGTCACAGCCTCACCTTGAAGAAGCCCGTGTAGAAGAGCGCCAGGTTCTGCACGAAGGCCTGCTGCTCGTCAGTGCCCGCCTCGTAGGCCTGGGCAAGGTTGGTGTTGGGTGGCAGGATGGCCACCAGCTGCTGGCTGAACATGCGGTAGAAGGTGCCAAAGTGCGCGTCAAACTCGGGAGGCATCTGCAGGGAGCCCACCTGCGGAGCAACAGCAGCAGCAGCAGCACGCGATGGGACAGCAGAATGCGATGTGCAACAAGCAGGCATGCTTAAGGTTCCTTGCTTGAGGTGCCCTGCTTGTTGCAGGTCCTCTGCTGCCTGATTCAACTCCTGACTCTGCAGGAGTTGATCCGCCACTGTTTGCTGAGCTTGTATGCTGCTGCAGCCACAACCTGTAACAGCAGCCCTGCCCACCACCACCACCAGCACAGCCGCACACACCTCTGTGAGGCACTGCAGCGCCACGTTCCTGAAGGGCGCCTGCGGGAACAGCCCCAGCAGCGCGTTGACCAGCTGGCTCTCAAAGATGTAGCCGGGCGGCACCCACGACAGGTAGGCCGCCAGCGCGGTCAGCGTGGCGCGCAGCAGCTCCGTCTTGCGCGTGTTGAGCAGCACAAACATGCACAGCTCGTGGATGGAGCGGAACTCGTTGTTCAGCGTCAGCTTCAGCTCGCGCGTCTTGGCCTGGCCAGCAGCAGCAGCAGCAGCAGCAGGGCAGGGCACAGGTCAGGAGTAGGCCCCGCAAAAGACAACACGACGCACGCACCACAGCTGAGGCTTGGCATGCAAGCCATGTGAACTCACCTCTGCGTATCCTGCATTCCAAACCCACAACTGCCGCCTGAACTGCTCCACATGTTGCGCAACTGCTACGCAACCCATCATCCATACAGGCTGTGCCCAAACATACATAAACATACATCTTGCGCGACTGCCTGCGCCATGCCATTCGCCCCGCCCGCCTCCCGCCGCACCTGCGTGAGCTCTCCCCTGGAGAAGTCGAAGACCTCCTCGCTGAGCAGCTTGAGGATGGTCATGCTGTTCTCGCACAGTGTCTCGTTGGTCTTGCTGGCAGCCACGATGTCGGGGATGAAGCTCTGCCACTTGTGCGGCCAGTCCTGCAAGCAGCCAGGCACACAGCACCGCAGCGGGGCAGGTGAGCACAGCACAGGACACAGCAGAGCACGTACCATGCGTGCTGCGTAACGGGCTACTCGCACATGTGTGTCCGCCGGCTGCAGCAGCATGAGCTTCGCAGGTTGAGGAATCATCTGTGCATGCAGCTGATGTCAGCAGCCTCTTAACACCCCAGCAGCACCTGCCAGGAAACACTGTTGCCTATAACCCCTGCCACGCTGCATACGCCACACCCTGCCGTAGCAGTCCGTACCGCACCTGCTTGAGGATCTGCACCAGAATGAGGTTGAGCTTGTTGATGAAGGTGGACTCCGCGCGGTACAGCGCCTCGTTGGTGCTGTACTTGATGATGAGGTTGCTGGTGTAGTTCTTGATGCCCTCGCGCTGCTCCGCAGGCAGCGCTGCCCACTTGAACTTGATGACAGACTCCAGGATCTGCGCAGCATAACATGTTGATGTGTTAAAAACGCACGCACGTGAGTGGACTGGGGTTGCTTACGCATATGTCCAGGAGTGGGCAGAGATAGAGATGCCAAAACATGCAGCATGCTTCATACTGCTCCATGTTGCTTGCAGGAAACAATGAAGTGCACTGTGCTTGACCAACATGGCAACAACGTTGAACCTGATGGCCGCACACAGAACCACATGATTGTGTTTGATGCTTGCAGTTGATCCTGTTGAGCTGCTTTGCCATACAGGACGCTGCGCGGTCACCGCTGCTGCACATCGGCACAAAGAACTGAACGCCAGCACAAGGACCAGCGCTGCTGCTGGCTGCGCTGCCCGAGTTAACATGTGCTGTTTCTCGCTGCATCGCGACAAAAGTGGCCTTGCCAGCGCGGGCCGTGCAAGTGTGAGCTCGACACCTCCGCTGCTGCGACACAACCAACCACGGAGACAGTCTGGCTGCCCAGCAGGACGCTGCTGCTGTTGCTGCACATGGCGCTGTTGCTGCCTCGTCCTACAGCAATGCAACGCCCACGCCTGTGTATGCGCCCGGCGCTGCATGGGCACACCCGCTTCGAGTGGCAGTTGCCCAGGCTGCCCAGCAAGAAGAGGCTGCCACTGTTGCTGTGCATGCCACTGCTGGTGTCCCGTTGCAGCTGTGCAATGACTTCGCCAGCGCTGCTGCCAAGACGCTTAACCTGCAGACGTGCTAGTCACCTGGAGTGCAAAAAACTTTGTCTGCTGCGTCTTCCCCTTCTCCAGGATTGTGTCCACACGGGTCCAAGCTTCTGGGTTCTCTTGGAATGTCTTGAGCACCTGCTCAGCTGCCGTGCGCTGCAGGAAGGACAAGCAAAATCAAACGCAGGATGCGTGACTGACAGCAGCTAAAATTCAATCAGACGTCACCACCGGCTACTGTGCAAGAGGGTAGAGCAGATGCTTGCCATGCCAGGCAACAGCTGCATCAACACAGACAGCTGTACAGCAGCAGGGACCTGCAGGCTCTTGATCAGAGGCCTTGAACTGAAGCAATGCACGATAGCAACACACCATTTCACATCAATACGACAACCTGATAGCGCCTAGGTTGCTGTGCCTTGTAGGTGCAACGGGTGTGAGCGACCACTGGCAATCCACGCAACACAGGTTCCCGAACGCCGCTCAACGCCGCCTTACGCTGCTTGTGCCAAGCTTTGCGATTGTGTTACCTGCTCTGGGGTACCGACGCCATAGAACAGGCCCACTGTGGACTCCAGCAGGTCCACATCGACAGGTTTGCTGAAGTCCAGCAGTGCCTGAGCTGCCACCGCCATGCTACACTCCTTCTCCTAATCCCCACGCTTATACAACCTTCAAACGTTGCATGCACAGGGATCGAGATACGCTGCTGAAGCAGACCGAAGGGCGGTGTGAACAGCGCTCCAGCCTCCTTATCTCGCTGCAGACCGCCAACTTAAAGCAGCTGCCTGAAGGATAGGTGCAACCGATAGCGAAAGCTTGCAGGTAGGGCTCAATATGAATTACACATGACAGGTTTCTGGTTGCACAAAGCTGGCGTTGGACAGCAAGAAAGCCACCCAAGTTTCTTGATCAACGAAACAGTTGTTGAACTACGAATGGTCGTCCAACGCGACCCACTTGCAGTGCACCGCGCAACACATCAAACTGCAGTAGCAACAGCAGTAGCAGGGCAGCAGTGACACCATGCAGCGTGCATTACAGGCGGCGTTTACGGACTCTGCAACGCAGCAGATCATTAAACTACCTTGTTGGTGAGTGCTGAGCTCGTGCCGTTACTCTGGGCAGCCGCTGCTGCTGTGACTGCTGCCACACTGCATGTATCTTCACATCTGTGTTGCCACGGCTGCTGCCTGTTGTCTCATGCAGCGGCTTGCTGGAAGCATGTAATGCACATTTTGCAGCAGCTGCAGCTCAGCTGCTGCCAGTGCTGCAGCAACAGCAGCTGGTCAGGCTTATCAGGACCAGGGCGAGGCCTAGCCTGCAGAGCAGGGAGAATGCAGCTGAGCAGGCCATGGACTTGCATCATTACGATGTTGCAGCAGAGCAGCAACATGCACACGCGAAGCCACGCATTGGCGGTGGCAGCCGCAAGTCAAGCTGGCAGCAGGACCGCCGGCAGCAGGAGCAGCAGCATAATGATTACTGGGAAGCCCCACCAGGGAAGCAGCAGCACAGGAGGCAGCAGCAACAGCAGCACCAGGAACGGCAGCCACCTCGTCAGCCAAGCCGCGAAAGAGCTCCCAGGAAATGGGTCGAGCCTGAGAAGCGGCAGCAGCAGCAGCAGCAGCAGCAGCACTGGGAGAAGGAAGGCTGGGAAACGCATGAACAGGACAAGTCAGGCAGAGGTGCCAGCCGGCAGGGCCGCAGCAGGCCAGATGCACAGCAGCAGCAGCAGCAGCAGCAGCAGCACCACCACCAGCAGCAGCGGTGGCAGCAGGATGCTCACGCCAGCGGGGGTGGCCGCCGCTCAGCAGGCGGCGGTGCTGTGTGGCAGGGCATCTCTGGCTCCAGCAGCAGCAGCAGCAGCAGCAGGAATGCAGGCAAAGCAGCAGGCAGTGCAGGCGCAGGCATGACGCCTGCGATGCTTACACGAGCCATCAGCGGCAGCAGCAGCCTGCCTGAGCTGCAGGCCCTGCTGGCTGAGCACAAGGACACACTGCAGCAGATCAACGTGTGTGCTGCCTTCAAGGCCCTGGTGCGGCTGGCAGGAACGGCCGGCAGCAGCAGCAGCAGCAGCAGCAGCAGCAGCAGCAATGCCACGGCCCTGGCGGTGATGCGCCAGCTGAGCAACAGGATGCTGCAGCAGATGCGCGTGGCCAGGCCGTGGGACCTAGCAACGGCTGCCTGGGCCTGCAGCAAGGTGAGTGTTGCGGTTTGACTTGCAGGACAGCAGCAGCTCGTGCACCGACTTTTGCCTGGCAACTCCTGCTGCAGGTGCTTGGTTTCAATGCAGAGCAAGCATACCGCAGCCAGCATGCTACAGCATATCACTTCACCATTGGCATCACTGTCGCATGCGAATGCATCTGTTACAGTGGAAGGTGACCACATCAGTCCAAAACAAACGCACCCTGCTGCTGCTGCTGCTGCTGCTGCTGCTGCTGCAGCTGAGCTTCAGCGAGCCCCGCCTGCTGGAGGCCATCGCGCAAGAAGCAGCGCGCAAGGCGCCCATCCTCACCCCGCAAGACATCGCCCAACTCGCCAGCGCCTATGCGCGCCTCGCCTACAGGCAGCCGGCACTTCTTACACTGCTAGGCCAGCAGGCGCTGCGTCAGGCGGACGGCTTCAAGCCCTGGTCGCTGATACACACCGCCTGGGCGCTGCATGTGTCAGGCGCGGATGCAAAGCCGCTACTGCAGGCCTGCGGGGAGCTACTGCCGCAGAAGCTTGCAGGGCTGCAGCCGCTTGATGTTGCCACGCTGTTGTGGCTGCTGGCTGCGAGTGATATGAGAGAGCACTGGCAGCTGGTGGTGGCTGCTGCAGAGCAGGTGGCGGGCGGTATCGAGGGCTACCCGCCGGCTGCTGCTGCGCAGGCGCTGGTGTCGCTTGCAGGACTGGGGTACAGGGACTCTGCGCTGGCTGAGGCAGCAGCAGCTGTAATGATCAAGCAGCTGAGATCTCAGCTGCAGCAGCAGCAGCAGGAGGAGGAGGAGGAGGAGCCGCCTGAGCAGCAAACTCAACAGCAGCAGCGGTATGGGCCCAAGCAGGTTGCGCATGCAACATTCGCTATCGTGCGCCTCGGCAGCACTTCTCAGGCCTTGTTAGATGCAGCCAGTGACGCATTCCTGGCACAGCCGCGGCGCTACTCGCCTGCGCTGCTGTGCATGCTGTGCTGGGCGTTTGTGCAGGCTGGCGCCGCGCCCTCTGCTGCCTTCAGCGAGGCGTTTGTGGCGCAGTGCATGGCGCAGCTGCCGCGGTTCTCAGCGGATCAGGTGCGGCTGCAGTGATGGGCTGGGTGGCGCGCATGATGCCATGCTGCTCACTGCAGGCTGCACATGTTATAATATGATAATTCAAAGTTGTGTGGTGGATTCCACTGCAATGACAGCAGTTGGGGGCCTCTGTGAATTCAGCAGATGGCACTGCCTGAGAGCTGCTTGCATCTCTGCCTCCAAGGGTGCTTCTGACCAGCCAAAACAACATGCACTGCACTTTTCCCCATGCCGGCGTGCTACTGCAGCTCACTACCCACATCTCACCCACATGTTTACAAAAGCACATCCGCTGTGCTGCTTGTGCTATGCTGCCGCCAGGTGGCCTCCCTGCTGCGGGGCGTGCACCCACCCTCCCGCTGGCCTGGCAGCCCCCAGCTGCTGGCAGCAGCAGCCAGCCAGCTGCCCCAGCAGCTGCAGCACATGAGCAGCCCAGTGCTAGCCAAGCTCATATCAGCACTCTCCAAGCAGCTGCATGCAGCACACAAAGCGCAGCAGCAGCAGGAGGAGCAGCAGCAGCTGCAGGCGCTGCTGCAGCAGTGCGGGCAGCAGTGGCTGCAGCGGCGCGGCAGCCAGGGAGACAGGATGCAAGGCGAGGCCGTGGCTGCTGCGCTGGCGGCAGCAGGACTGCAGGAGCTGGCAGATGCAGTGCGGCAGGTGAGCAGTCGCCATGCTGGCATGAAAAAAACACTTTTCCGCCAGCGGTAAAGCTACACAGAAGTGGGCAGTTTCATGCAATGCAGCTGCAGACACTCATTATTGCTGTGAGTGGCCCTGACACCAGGCAGCAGTTGATACTGCCTGTGCTCTTGGCCACCTTGGGCTGCCGTTGGTGGCTTTCATGCTGAACTTGACAATCGGCTGCCGTGGTGCCGCAGCCATGTTCCGAAAGCTTGCTGCTGCTGTTTGGTTGAATGCGGATGAAGTTGTGCACTGCCTGTCTACTCCCTGCAGGTGCATGTCCCTGACCAGGAGCAGAGTGAGGAGGCAGCAGCAGCAGACAGCAGCAATGCAGCAGGTGGTGCAGCAGAGGCCAGCAGCAGCCTGCAGCAGCAGCAGGCTGCAGCAGCTGCTGGCGGCTCCTCCTGGCTGGACAGCTTTGTGGCCACAGCAGATGAGGCTGGGGATGAGGCTGGGCGGCAGTAGATGGCGCTGGTTACGTGCTGACTCACATCGGATGTCAGCGGGGCCAACTCTGTGGTTGGAAGTGCCAGTCACTTGTTCTATCGGTGACTACATGCAGGCGCAATGCAGTTACATAGCTGCGCAGCACTGCTGAGCGTCAATTAGTTATGTCATCAGAAGCAGGGCATGATTGTGCACTTCAGGGGCCCTGAAAGCGCAATGTACGGTTGTGCAACGCTTGTAACATGTGTGCCCAGCATTGCCGGAAGGTCTGTTGAAGTTTGCAACAACTGCCCAGCTACACGACTGAAGGGCACCAACCCTGGTCCAACCACTGCAGATTGAAGCTTCTGCCATCCGGATTGTTACACAAGGTCAACACCACCCTTGTATATACACCGCGCTTATATATTGGCAGATGTTCATTGAGCCCCCACCCCCCTCTCAAAGCAGACTTTGCCGGTCATTGCAGACTGCACTCTGTCGGCACGCTTGCCTGTGGAGAACATGCACAGCAGCCATCCTCTGCTTGGTCTCGGAATCTCACATTGCTACTAGCGCCATCTAGTAAGCGCCTTAGTAAGCGCATCTACTGCAACTATCATCAGCACCAGCACTGTGCTAAGCGGCATATGCAACAGGGGCACCTACTAGGTGCATAGTATGCATCCTGTACCAACAGCAGAGTCCTAGAGGGCAACAGGCCCATTCACATCTGAAGCCAAACCTCAACAGTCAACAATCAAGCAAGTTTTAGTCAAATCAATCGCAAACAGCACACATGTGTGCTGAGCGCCATCCACTGCGAACATCATCACCACCAGCACTGTGCTATGTGGCACCCTGACCAACAGCAAAGTCCTAGAGGGGCGACTGGCCCACTCACAGTCGAAGCTGACAGCAGTTCGTCTGCTCCAGCAAACCCAGAGGCAAAACCATCGGAACCTCTGTCTTGAAAATTTGCAAAATCTGGGTCAACTCAAGCACAAACACCACACATTGTGCTAAGCGGCATCCATTGTAACCAACTGCAGCACCAACACTGTGCTAAGCTGCATTCAAACCATCATTCAGCAGCACCAGTACTGATACTGTGCCAAGCAACATACATCATTACTGCTGCTGCTGCCGCTGCCAGGCAACACGCACAACGGCCTCACCGACAACACCCACATCATATCCCAAGGATGATGCACATGCAGCACAGCCGAAATCACTGCGCACTTACATAAACCAGGCACCAGGCACCTCTGAAAACAGCAAAACCAAAAAGACTACCCAAAAGTGGTACATCAGGCTTGCGCAACCACAGAGGTATGCAGCACAGCAGAGTGCTGCAAAGCACAGACTACATCATCACGCATGCATGCAGTACAGTGTTGTCCTGACTACCTCCGGCCGTATTGAGCATGTGCCCTAAGTGCTGGCAGCACCATGATTGTGTCTCAGTGTGTAGTATTCAGTATTCCTATCGTGCATAGATGTAGTGCTGTCAATCACTCATTGAAAACAGACACATGCGGCGTGTGTCCAAGGTACCAGCGGCAACACACGCGCATGTATTGAACGTACCAACAAACTACACGCTCAGAACATCAGGTGAGCTCTGACAAGCGTTGTCTAACGGTCCAGCACCACATGTACCCAAGAGAGTGCAGCCAGATAAAATGTGGCCAGCTTCACGCTGCCGGCAGCTGCCCAGCAGCACTATTTCAAGCAATCCTCGGCTTGATGACGAATACAACTGTGTGGTGCATATCTCCAAGGTAACAGGCAGCAGTGTGCAATGTGTGCAGACACGGACTAAGATCACTGCAGGCTGCTGTGGTTGTGTCCAGTGGACAAAGTCTGCGACAAAGGACAGCTGCCGCCAGTGCCGCTGTCCACATTTCTTGTTGGGGGCTTGCGCTGCAGGCATGACTCCGCCGATGCTGTTCGTGTCTCGAGGCTGGTCAGCACCGGGGCATCTTGAAGTCCTTGCAGGCATCTGCAACGTTGGCCTTGATGTTGCGCATCAGCTCCATCTGGTCATCAGTGTCACTGTCCCACACCATCACCCCACTGATGCCCCGCGCACGTGCATAACACATCTTCATGCGGTGCGTCTCTGGCGTGTCAAAGCCCACCCAGTAGCCGCTGGTTGTCACACCGTACGCAGCCATCTGCACAGGATCAATGATGCTTTTTGCAACCACTTTCTTGATCTCGTACCAGGCCAGGGTGTACTTTGTCTGCGTGCACTCCCCTTGCAGAGGTTGCCCCTCGTCGGAGTTCAGTGCGCTGCCAAGCCCAGGCCTCATCTCACCGCCAGCGAAGCGGAAGCCGCGGCCGTATGTGCCAAGCCCAAACACCAGCTTGTTCAAGGGCGCGCCCTGCTTCTCGTAGGCATCGATCGCGCCGGCTATGTCCCAACCCTTCTTGAGCGGGTTAACGCAGCTCAGCACTGGCGTGTGCGTGTTAACCTGCGCAATCAATGGCCACAACAAAGCCCCGCACTGTGAGTTGCTTGAGCAGTGATCAAATGAAGTGTATACGGCCTCGTTTGCTCAAGACAGGGAATGCACCAGAACGGTGTTAGCGCATGATGTGATCAAGATATAGCTTTGGTGCCACCACCTCCATATTCGCAAGGATGGCTGCTAGAATCTTTGTGGCTGCTGGCAATCAAGTCGCTTGGCGGTCTTGATTTGATTTGAGCTGATCTCATGTGGGCTGCTGGCGCCTGATGTGAGCAGCCCTCACCTTTCTGTAGCCTGAGCCAAAGTCGAAGGCGCCATGGTAATCATACGTCATCAGGTTGATGAAATCCACAGCAGCAGCGACTGCCTTGACGTTTGCGTGCTGTTGCGGGTCCGGTGTTGCACGCATGGCAGTCGTGAGCAGCATGCCTGCTGCTTTGGTTGCCGTTCCCAGCTCCGCCATGAGGCTGGTGAAGTCTGCCACTTCCTGAGGTGCCTTCCCGTCAAAGTTGGGGAACTCCCTGCAGCAACAGCAACATGAGCGACGGCACCGGTTGCAGCACCACCACCAGTAGCAGCAAGTGTGGTAGAAGCAAGAACGACATGACTGAATGAAACAAAATGGTTTGCCCAGCTGAAAGATGCATCTGTTGTTGGCGGCCGTCAGGCGCCACCCTCGGGCATGCATGTCACATGACATTCTTGAACCTGAGGTATAGATGCGCTAGTTGAACATTCAGCACCAGGAGAGGCAGAATATCACACACAGCTTTTGCTATCTTGTACAGGTCTCGCTTGGCCGCGATGCAACAGCATCGGTGCCAGCAGCAGCACTACACAACTCGTTTGCATGCAGGCACATTGTCAGGCACACACCACCAGTGTACAAGGGCGCACGCGCGCATACATGGGCTCAGCTCACCAGTCAATGTCAATGCCATCAAAGCCTCTCTTAATGGTGTAATCAATTGCTGAGCGAATGAACGCAGCCCTGTTGGCTGCACTCGCAGCCATTTCAGGGAACACCTTCTCCGACCCGCTGCCCTTGAACACCTCATCGCCGCGGCTGAAGCTCCAGCCCCCAATGGAGATGAGGGTTTTGAGGGCGGGGTTCTTGGCCTTCAGACCCTGAAGGCCTGCAATGAGCTCGTCCTCATTTGCCTCAACATTCACCACCTCAAAGGTCTTGCTGTCGATCTTGGCGAAGGCGTAGTTGATGTGTGTTGCCAGAGAGGGGTCGATGTCGGCCGGGCGATGCGCGTACGCGTCGCACCAGCCGGGCCGGCCGTTGTTGGAGCCGCGCCACTGCGCCCAGTCTGTGGTGTACAGCACCACCCTACACATCAGGCAAGATGCAGGCAGATAACGTTGGATGCCCAGGCAACAGCAAGGCCGGCGTAGTAAGACAACCATGCTGCAGCTGATAGCATGGCAATTGCGTTGTCACAACATCAGTGATGGCTGAAAGTTGTGCATCGCACAGGTATGCAACCTAGTGTAGGTAAGGCTTGCCAAGCACTATTGCGAAGGCGCTTGCTGCACCATGTTGCGAGGTGTGCCATGCTGGTGGTTAACGTCATGCCTGCTGTTATACTTGACACAGTACTGGCTCACTATTAAGCAGTAGCAACAGGCGTGTCAGTACCAACAGCAGCAACAGCAGCAGCAGCAGCAGCAGCAGAGCGCCTGCCGTTCGATTGGCAGAGGGCGTGGGGCGCTGTGTTGGCACCAATTCAGCGTAGGTTCAGCCAGGTGGCCAGCTGCTGGTTAGCAGCTGTGCCAGCCCCGGCCCAGATGCAGCACATCTATGTTTACACGATGCACACCAGGGCAGCTGCAAAGGCCGCTGGCGGCTTGCATCGAGCAGTTGACAGCAGCAGAAGTCGTGCCAGCTCACTTGTTGATCTTTGTCTTGGCGATGTTGTTCTTGGCCTTGGATGCGGCACAGCCGCTGGGCTTGCCGCCGATCGGCACATCCAGCACAGTCTGTTTCCAGAACAGGAACGTGATCTTGATTTGGAAGTACGCCTTCCACTCGCCCGCGGCAGTCTGGCAGTATGTGTTCTGCGGAACATGCAGTGAGGAAGAGGACAGCTTGCAGCATGTGTCTGCTGCTGCTGCTGCTGCTTAATGCGCTGCCTGTTCTGAATGCAGACACTGCAGCAACCTGCATGTACGACATGTAGTGTGCTTCGAGCCCCAGAGGGCAGGGCGAGGGAAATATGCATCCAGGCACATGTGCTTGATGTACAGCAGGCTGAGCTTCACATGGAGTGCACCACTCGCACCAATGGAGATGTGGCATGTTTCTGCTGAAGCTGAGTAACGGCGATGCAGTATGCCAACTCAATGCAATTACAAAGCAAACAGTTGTTGGCATGCTGTTGTTGTGGAAGTGCCTGGACTTTCCAGGTGCACCCCTGTTTACTACAACAACAGCAATGCTGCGTGCATTGTAACAGTGCTCCTCTCCTGCCAGCATCACTCACGGCATTGCACTGCTTCTCAGTGTCGCAGAGCTTGAGCGCGTTCTTGGGCTGGTCCGTAAACTGGAAATGGAACTCAACCACAAAGCTGACAATCGTCACACTGAGTGCCGCATTCACTTTGACAGCACCTTGCACTGGGTAGACCCTGCGGACGCAGCACAGCAGCGGCTGCTATTCGGCAGATGCACAGCGTGCGCAGCGCTCAACAGCAACATATACGTGCATTGATCATGGCCTGCTTCAGCCAAAACTCCCCAGCTAGCGTCTGCCAGCTCTTGCTGCTACCACATGCTGTTCCACTGTGCCAGTTTTATCAGCAGCACATTTTGAAGAGCAAGCGCATGTCAGCACCGGCTCAGAACATATGCTGCCATCATGCATTGCAATGCCGATGTGTGATGATGATGTGTGATGATGCAATTGCCGATGTGTGATGCAGGTGATGTGGCGTCATGATGCCAAGCAAACAACAATGCATGAGCTTATGCGCGTCGGTACAGTGCCAACCACTGATGCGCTGTTGCTGCAGCAGGACTCACGCAACTTCTGCCTTGAGGCACACACTGATGCCTAGGAACTTAAGTGCAGCCGCAATTTCCTTGGTGCCGATGCACCAGCTGATGCTGATGCCTGCCTTTGACTCAATGATCGCCTTTGCGCGCTCGTTGTTGTTGGCGTTGCTAGAGTCAAGGATGTCGCAGGGTGAGTTTGGGCGCCCCAGGCAAACTTTGACCTGCAGGTGTGCGCACCATCAATAATAATGGCAATGGCATGGCATGGCACGGCACGGCACGGCTTTTGCCGCAGATCTTGAACAAGGATCATCATCAGTAGCATCAGGCTTGAGCAAGCAGCGGGTCAGCAAATAGCGGGTTCCGCAGAACCCTGTGATGAGCGTCAGCAGGGAGAACTGCCATCCTCAACCACTGTTCGGCACAAAACACATCAAGCATTGTTTGGAAAGTGACAAGGCCCTTGACGGGGTGCAGCTGCAGCTTACTGACTGATCGGGTGAGAGCCCGCTGATGCAAATGCACGTTGATGTTCTGGTCATGCAAATGCACATTAATGTTCTGGTGATGCAAATGCACGCTGATGTTCTGGTGACGCAGCGGTTCTGCTGGTGTCTCCATCTCGGACGATCGACAACAACACCATGCAGCTAGCGCTAAACTAAGCGTGGAAGGCCGTAGGTTTCTACGGCACCCTCTGTCCGCGCATACCTGCTCATACCCATTCAGGTTTGCATACTCCAGCCATGGCAGGCACACGCCGCCTGACACAGACACGATAGTGGGCACAGGCCCCATCTGCACTGGCAGGCTGCAGCCGCCGTCTAGGCAGAAGGATCCTCCCTTCACACCGCCAGACACCCACTTGCCCAGCCCCGCATCCTTGTCTGTAAAGAGGCTCTTGATGAAGTTTGTGCAGCCCCACTCGGGTGGCTTGCCGCCCTCGTCATCCTGGAGCAGCTTGCGCAGCGCCACACCAACAGCGCCACTATCGCTGCTGCTACTGCTGGCAGCTGCCCAGGATTGCTTCGGTGCCCAAGGATGATATGCATGCACAGGCATTGTTCCCGGCTGCCGCACAGCCCATTGATCCTCCCTCCAGCCCTGGGATGTGCGCTTGCTGCGCGCTGTGGAGGCAGCTGGAGCGGATGGGCGGCTGCTTTGCCTGACCTGCTGCTGCTGCTGCTGCCAGTGCTTGATCTGCTGCTGAACCTGAGGGTCCTGCAGCACCTCCTCCTTGAAGTTGTCCTGCATGTGCTGCTGCAGGCGGCGCCCCAGCGCCTGCATTGCACTCTCGCGAGGGGCAGCTTGCAGCCGTGCGGCAAACTGCTTCTCAAATTCCTGCTCGATCCTCGACTCGCAGTGCATGATGGGCGTGTTTGTGTTGCAGACGCAGTCGATGAGGGCCTTAGGCATGGTGCCCTGCTTGAACTGTGCACACTTGGCAGCACGGTCTGCGGCAGCAACAGCAGCAGCAGCAGCAGCAGCAGCAGCAGCAGCAGCAGCAGGAGCAGCAGCATCATACTCGTGCACCTGCCTTTTGAGCTGTCCGCTGCCTCACAGCGCTATGGCTGCTGACATTGTTGCTTGACACCCCTGGCGGCATGCTGCTTGTCACAGCAGGGCCACAGGCACAGGTACACTGCAGCAGGCCACAGCTGTTTGCGGACAGCATCTCTACTCTATCAAGCGCTGGCAGCACCCCTTGCCGTGCTTTGGCTGCCACCTGCCCCCTTCCACCCCGTACCTGCAGAGTAGTCTGTCGTAAACTGCCTGAAGGCAGCGTCGCTGCGGCCCGCAGCCTGCAGCGCCTGCAGTCCTGCGGAGCTGGCCCAAAACGCTGACAGCGCGGCATTGAGTTTGTCCCTTTTTGCTTGGCTTGGCGCGCTGCGGTAGGCCTGTAAGGCGCTGCGGATCGCTGCGTTGCCAGCAGTGAAGCGCTGCGCAACTGCCACGAGCTCTGGGTCAACCTGGGGGCGGCTGCCGGAGCCTGCTGCGCCAGGCACTGTACTGCACGGCGCGACAAGGATGGTTTGGCCGGGGCGAATGAGGCCGGTGCCCTGTGGAGATCCAGCAGTCGGTACCACAAACACACGGTGACCCAGCTGCCGATGCGGCAAACACTGACAACAGCTGCATGTGGAATAGCAGAGGCTGCACCAGCCAATGTGATTAATATTGTGTGAGACACAAGCCATATCAAAGTTGCTGCACTGTAGTATGGTGTAGCTGTGTGGGGATGCTTGCTGTGTTTCCTGCCCACCCGCGCACAGGCTACGATGTGTGTGCCCTCCCCGGCAAGGGCTGCATGCCGGTGCAGGCATGCAGGCCGCAGAAATAGCTATCTCGCATTTACATCGCTGCAGCTCATACCTCTTTCTGCAGCCACACGTTCAGTGCCACCAGGGCCTCCACAGTGGTGCTGTACATGCCTGCAATCTTTGACAGGTACTCCCCCTTGCGCACTGTGTGGCTCTTGCAGGTCTTGCCCGCTGGAATGCACACCTATGGGCAGCCAGACAGCACACAATTGTTTGTTCCTTTGTAGGGTGAAACACCAAGCCACGAAGCTCTTGGCAAGCTGCACAAGGCGTCTGCAGTGATCTCAGGCACTAACGTGCTTGCCTGCTTAGCACCTCAAAAACTGCCGGGGGTGGCACCTCAAGCATAGCGATGCTGGCTGCAAATGCAACGACCGAACACTGCCAGGATCCAGTGCCAAGATCAGCTGTGCAGCAAACGTGGCCTGCAGCCGCTCATGAACAGATGCACTGAAACGTATTGAGCCTGCTTTGGCAACCAGAAGAGCAGCACCCTCATGCGCTGAAGGGCCTGCGCGTGCTGAGCCATCGCGCTGAGCACATCAGGCTGCACTTGAGGCCCTGAAGTGAAGTGACCAGTTACAAGTCCTACGCATCGGAAGCATGCAAGCCTGCTTGAGCTTACGCTCTTCTTTGAATACCCAGGAAGGACAAGGACAGGCCTGGGGTGACCCACCTGTGTGCCTGCAGGCACAGCCGCGCCTTCCTGCAGTTGTGGGTTCATGCCCAGCAGCTGCACGCCCTCCACCTGCAGCATACCCGCCAGGCTGCTGGGGTTGCTTGCAGGAACAGCAGTAGTGATGATCAACCCCTGGCAGGTTGCGTTGATTGGCAGGGGGGGTGGGGGTGGGCCGATCTCTGAGGGTGGGGTTGGCAGGGGTGGCGATGGCGGGCGGGGGCTGGCAGGAGGAGCGGGGCTGGGTGAGGGCGAGGAGCCGCCTGAGCCAGCCACACACACCAGCTGGCCTATCTGGAGGTTGGTGCATTGCTCGTTGATGGACGGGTTGAGGAGGGTGAACTTCTGCAGAGGTATGCCGGCTACTGAAGCGATGGACTGGCACGTGTCGCCGCTGACAACTGTGTACTGCTTGCTGCATGCTGTGTTTGCAGGGATGCACAAGCGCTGACCCACTTGGAGGTTGGTGCAGGCAGCATTGACAGAGGGGTTGGCTGCAATCAGCTGCGAGGCAGAGATGCCCGCTGCTGCAGCGATGCTGGAGCATGTGTCACCCGCCTTGACAGTGTAGCTGCTGTCTGCCTGGCAGTCAGTGCCGCTGCCTTGCTCAAGGCACAGCTGCTGGCCTATTTGGAGGTTGGTGCAAGCCTGATTGATGGTAGGATTCAGCTGGGTGAGCTGCTGCAGAGATATGCCTGTTGCTGTCGCGATGGACTGGCATGTGTCGCCGCTGACAACGGTGTACTGCCTGCGGCATGCTGGGTTGGGGTTGCTTGGAGGGATGCACAAGCGCTGACCAACTTGAAGGTTGGTGCAGGCCGCATTGACAGAGGGGTTGGCTGTAATCAGCTGAGACGCAGAGATGCCCTGTGCAGCAGCGATGCTGGAGCAGGTGTCATCCGCCTTGACAGTGTAGCTGCTGCCCCCCACGCAGTCTTGGCCGCTGCCTTGCTCAAGGCACAGCTGCTGGCCTATTTGGAGGTTGGTGCAGCCCTGGTTGATGGTAGGATTCAGCAGCATGAGCTGCTGCAGAGATATTTTGTTGGCATCAGCAATCTTCTGGCACCAATCTCCTGGCTGCACTGTGTAGGAATTCACACAGCCCTGCAGCACACGCGCAGACGAGACAGCACGAGTTCAAAGAGTAAATCGTAGCCCCCATTATGGTGTACACGCGGCAAGCACCAAACCCAACACGCGTTGGTATAGCGGCTGCTCGCTGCTGCTTGCATCTCACCACGCACCTGAGCGTGGACCGCCAACGCTGTTGTCAGCAGCAACAAGCATTGAAACAAGCACTTAGATGAGCAAGACGACATTTTAGTGGTTGACTGCACCGTGGAGCTGCTGCCAGTGCCGATCTGCGCCCTTAGCACTGAGGCAGTCCCATCAAACCAGTCCCATCAGACATCCTCAATGCCACACATGAATGACTTCACGGAGTTCATGACGGAGATAATATGGCCTGGCTTTACACGGACAATTGAGAAAGATGACGGAGCCTGTGACCTTGCGCCAAAGTTACTTTTCGCGTGACACCTGCTCGTCTCCCTCAAATACCTCTGGTTCCCTTCAACAGTGGCCGAGAGGGTGCAGTGGTCAACAATACAGCAGACTCCAACAATACAGCAGAGCGGTTGTTGACGCCGCAAGAGCGCATCAGGCGCAGTACTGCAAGCTACGTGCTACATGTAGCATGCAAGTGCGGCATCCACAAAGCCGCACTGCCTTAGGGCCTGCAACTCGCTCCAGGCACTTGCCAGGCGAACTGTCAGGGATTGTACAAACTGCTCAGTTGTAAAACTGCCATGTTCGACTCAAGGTGACCTGGTCACGGGTGCGCTGCAAAAGGCAGCCTGGAGTTCATTGCATTGCCGCTGGGTGCTTGTACCTAGCAACGCTCTATTTCACACTCACGTAAAAGCAGCCGTGTATTTCACTCCCTGGCCCCCCTGCCTACGCACGGCTAGCCCGCAGGGCAACAGGCTTGTTAGGTGAGACAACTTGAATTCAACTTCGAAGTTGGTGACACGTCAGTAGATGCATGATGACGCCATTGCTGCCATCGGTATCCAGTGCAACATGACCACGTACTCCTTGCTTTTTGATACACCAGCATTTCAGTGAAACCATGATGCTTTGGCTGCTCAGCTAGCGCTGTCGTAAGTTCCTGCTGGTTCAGGCTTGTGACTGTGCTACAGCCTGCACAGCAGCAACAGCCAGGAGGTTGAAATTCGTCGAGCGCTCCCAGCCGTCAGCAGTTCACGAGACCAAGGCCCTTAAACGACTTGAGTTTACTGCTGCTGTGCGTGTTTCGCTCACGTCAAGATCACGAAATGGCGTCTGTTTCGCACCTGGCGCGTTTGCTGGGCAGGCTGCAGCTGGCGAACAAAGGTGACAATTAAACAAATGGTTCTATATCATGGAGCTATATGTAACATCCACGGTGGACTGAACGTTGCAGCACGTTGTTTGCCGCTTACTGCTGCTGCTGCTGCTGCTCTCACTACTGCTGCTGCATCAGCCCATGCAGGTGACCTGCAGCCATTGGTGTCGCTGTTGCAGCCACAAAGCCTGCAACAACTGTTGCAGCATGGCTCGTTTGCAGCTGCATGCTGCAGCATGCAGCAATCAAGCAGGTGGGTACTGCAGCAGGCTGGGTGCTGCTTGCAGCATGCTGCTGCCGTGCTTGTACACCTCCACTGCAGCCATCATCTGCCAGGCTCACCAGACGCCGCACCAGATCCAAATCTGACCATATACAGCACACGACTTGCTCGTTCCTGCTTTCACCAGCAGTACACCCAGCACAGGGCATACAACTTAGCAGCGTACATTTCAACTGGAGCTGCTTGCTGCTGCGATATGTGCAGGTATTCGTCTACCGGCGCAGCTTCGGCTGATGCAAGTGAGACAACCGCAGCTTCAGATAGCAGTAGCAGCAGCAGCGGCAGCAGTGAACAAAACCCTGCATCTCCCGGCCATCAAGCCTGGCCGGAGCCCTTGAGCTCTTTTGCCGCTGGACCGGCTGCAGCAGCAGCTGCAGCAACAGCTCCCCCGCAGCAGCAGCAGCAGCAGCAGCAGCAGCAGCAGCAGCAGCAGCAGCAGCAGCAGCAGTCAAACTTGCCGAAGCTGCAGCGGCGGCGGCGTGTGTTCACTGAGCGCAGTGAGCTTGAGAGGAGCATCCTGGCCTGCCCCAGCCTCAAGGCACTGGCTGGCGTGGTGAGTGGCTGATGGTGCTGATGCTAGTGGTGAAGAGCGTAGCTGCGCCAGTATGAACATCTTTCAGGCAGCAGCAGCAGCAGCAGCGACAGCATATTTGCCCCAGCCTTGAGGCACTGGCTGGCGTGGTGAGTGGGGCTGTGCAGGAGGTGCTGCTCGCTGGGAGTGTGGCTGCGCTGACATGTTATATCTGCAGGCAGCAGCAGCAGCAGGAAGGGCATGTTATCAAGCTGCCCTGCTGTGCATGTTGCTGCTGGGCTGGGGCAAGCAGCTGCTTGTGTGCTATTGTGCAGCTCACATGCTTACAAGGTTGCTTGCTGTAGGGGCCGCAGCAGGGGCACTGCTGTGCAAGGGCAATTTGAAAGTGCTGATATGGCACGCAGCAATGCAGGCCACGTGTTGTAGCTGGCAGACCTGCTGCTGCTGCTGCTGCTGCAGGTCTCCTTGCAGCCGCTGCCAGCTGCTGCTGCAGTGCTGGCCATGCACAGGCTGCGGCGGCTACACCACGACGCTGCACAGCAGGCACGGAAGCAGCAGCAGCAGCAGCAGCAGCAGCAGCAGCAGCAGCAGCCGGAAGAGCAGCAGCAGCTGGCTGCGCAGGTGCTGCAGCAGCTGACGGAGCGGCTGTCAGAGGTGCGGCGATGCGTTGTGTCAACACGTTGTTCCAAGCAGCTGCCCATGCTCCTCCAGCGTGCCGTTCGTTGCATAACAGGCAGGGCTAACGCTGATGTATCAAGCGTCACGTAGTTCGCCCCTGCGCCTGCTTGTGCCTCACCTAGCGCTTTGCATCTTCATCAAACACCATGTCATCACACAGAATGTGCATGTGCAGCGCCTCCACAGCATAGGCTGCAAGGCAAGTATAGCAATAGTCCCTACACATCACCTGCTTGCCTCACCGATCTGCATAAACTACTGCAGGTGCACGGCCAGCTGCCGCCTCGGGCCATGATGCCTTACAACCATACTTTGACCACACCAAACCACCAACTACAGCACCATTAGCATTAGTACACGCGGTCTTTGCCATGTTATCATTTTATATACACATATGCGCGCAGGTGCACGGCCAGCTGCCGCCCGTGGCCGTGGTGCAGCTGCTGCGCTGCTACAGCCAGCTGGGTGGCGTCCCCCAGGGCAGCACGGCGCTGCTGGCAAGCCTGCTGCAGCAGCTGCAGGGCCATGTGGGCTCGCTGCAGAACGAGTGAGCGCGGCGGCTGATGGGTGGAGCAAATGATAGAGCTGCTTTGCAGCAGCACCGTGACAAGCCCATGTGCTTGGATGGCTGTGTGCGTGCAGCTGCAACAGCATCGCAGTCCAAACCACACACCACGGGTCAAAGGTCAAGAGGGTGTTTGAATGATCATCAAGCTGTTGCTGCTGCTGCTGCTGTTTGTTTGCTGTGCAGCCACCTGCCTGTGCTGGCATCAGCGCTGGCTGCCCTCAACGCCTCAAACCTGGACTCACTGCAGCAGCCACCAACCAGCAGCAGCAGCAGCAGCAGCAGTGAAGACACAACAACAATAAACCCTGAGCAGCAGCAGCAGCAGCAGCAGCAAGCGTCCAGCACATCTTTGAATACAGCCGCATCCACTGCAGCTGCTGAGTCAGCGAGGGCGCTGCTGCTGGAGCTGTGTGAGGCAGTGCAGTGCATCAGCCCCACTGCGACGGGCTTTGGGGCAAGCCAGGTGGCCCACTTTGTGTCTGCCATGGCGAGGCTGGGGCATTATGACTGGCAGGCGATGCGCCACGTGTGCGTGCTGGCGGCAGCACACGCGCAGGTGCGCTGGGGGTGGTGGTGCAGTGTCAGCCAGTCAGGCTTGTTCAAGCCTTAGCAGGCAGCCCTTTGCAGCTTAGACATGGCCAGCACCCTCAGCAGCACCCTCAGCAGCACATGTAATGGCGCAGCGATTGAGGTCCAAGTTCGTGCATCTGCTGCTCTCTTCAGACATGCATTTGTGTATGTGTGGCATGCTCTGTCCCTGCTGCTGCGTGTGGCCCACTGTGCCTGCTGCTGCTGCTGCTGCTGCTGCTGCTGCTGCTGCCCCTCCAGGCCATGACTGCCGCGCAGCTCACAAGCATGCTGGTGGGCTGCGCCAAGCTGCGGCACTACGACCAGCAGCTGTGCACGCTGCTGGCGGCGGCAGCAGCGGACGCCATGCCGGGGGCCACTGGGGCGCAGGTGGCCCAGATGGCGTGGGCGCTGGCGCATTTGAAGCTGGACAGCCCCGAGGTGTTTGCGGCAGCAGCGCAGCAGGTGCGGCGGCGAATGTTCATTTTTGTCGTTTTATTGTGCGACATGCACTTCAGTGTGGGGCAGTCCTGAGGTGTTTGCAGCAGCAGCACAGCAGGTGCGGCGGCTTGATGTGGCTGTGCTGCAGCTGGCGTAGGTTGGGTTGTTTGCTGGGCGCTGGCACGCCTTAAGCTGGACAGCCCTGAGGTGATGACGCACCAGCATGACTACCCTTGTCAGCACATGCTCTGCGTTGTAATCCCGCTGGTTGGGATCTCAACCTGCTACGCAACGCTTATCGTTCTTTTCAGCTGCTGGGTACAGAGGCCGGGGTTGTTGGCCTAAACCACTGCACCAAACCCTATCACATCGCATGCACTTACGTTAATACCATATTCTCTCTACTCCCACGCAACCCTGCAGGCCGTGGCGCGCGCGCACGAGCTGGAGCCGCACGACATTAGCATGATCGCAACGTTTTGTGCGGCTGCATCTCACTCAACAGAGCACTGGTTGAGTCCCGGCAAACAGCACAGCTTTTCACCTCCCTATCCCTATCCAATCATGGAGATGGTTGGCCCCAAGCAGCAATCATGCGACATGCCATGTTGTGCGCTCACCTGTCACTGCACTGCTCTGCCAATGCACACAATGCACGCACTCAACCCTTGCAGGCTGTGGCGCGCGCACACGAGCTTGAGCCGCGCCACGTGTCCATGATCGGCTGGGCGTTCGCCGTGCGCAAGGCCTACAGCCCAGCTTTATATGATGCCCTGGCAGGCCGCGTGGTGGGCCAGCTGGGCGCTGCTGCACTGGAGCCGCACCACTGCAGCCTGCTGGCGTGGTCCTTTGCCAAGCAGGGTGTGAGGAATGAGGCGCTGCTGCAGGTGCTGGGGGAGCAGGCGGCTGCTGTGGCTGACCGGCTGGCGCCACAGGTGTGTGTGCGAACAAGGTTTGGTGGTGGCCAGGTGTTGGCAAGTTGTTTCTGTTTCCGTTGACGTGGCACGCCCTGTCATGAAGGAGAGTTGTCGGTCGATTTGATGGCGGGGAGCATTGCTGTAGCGTCTTGGGTACTTAGCAGTCTGCAGAAGCAGGGTGTGAGGCATGAGGCGCTGCTGCAGGCGCTGGGGGAGCAGGCTGCGGCTGTGGCTGACCGGCTGGCGCCACAGGTGTGTGTATGTGTGTGTGTGCGTTGTCTGTGTGCGGAGATGGTGGTGTTGTAGTGCAGCATGCAGCTGTTGGGGAGGGCTTATTGAGTAGTCAGGTAAAATGCAGCTGGAGTTGATGCGGCATGATACACAGTGTAATAAGCAATGAATCGCCAGGAGGATACCTGTCGTACCTCTGTTCGTAGCAGGCTGTAGAACACTCTGCACACTGCTTTGTGTTACTCTAGCCGCCCTCACTGTGCTCCTTCAGTCAAAACGTCCACACAAACAGTTGTCAAAACTGCTGCTTTATTTTTGTCCCTCCCTGCCTCGCTTGGCCACCTGCAGAACATCTCCAACCTGGTGTGGGCGTACGGCCGGCTGTCGTACCCGCACCCGGAGCTGTTCAGCGCGCTGGCTGCTGCTGCCAAGGCTGCCGCACTTGACGGCTTCAACGACCAGAACCTCACAGACCTGGCCTGGGGCTGCGCGGCAACAGACTTCAAGGTGGGAGGGGCAGCTGCTTTTTTCGACACTGGTGGTGCATGTTATGCTGTTATGCCAGTAGGGGCTGGTCGCCTTTGTGAGCAGCGAATGGTGGGCAGCTGCCCCGGGCATGCTGGCTGAGCCACCAGCAAGCAGCGTGGGTGGTGCACTGCTGCAGCCCTCAGCATGTGCGACTGCTGCCTCCGGTGCTGTAACTCGGACTCTTGCCAAGAGTGCAGTGCAGTGCAGGATTCGTTTACTTTCGCTTCCTCAATATGCCCGCATGCACTGCCATTTGCGCCTGCTGCCTCCTGCACTGCACTCAAACGCAAACCGAAACCTTGCAGGACCCTGAGCTCTTCGAGCTGCTGGCACGTGCCACGCTCTACAGATTGCCTTGGCTTCTTCAACATGTGATCAGATGCACTGCTGCCTGCTGCCTCCCGCACTGCACTTCACCACACAGGACCCTGAGCTGTTCGAGCTGCTGGCGCGATGCACTGCTGGCGACCGCAACATGTGCTGCCCTGCCTGCTCTGCTGCAAACACAAACCCAACTCTTGCAGGACCCCGAGCTGTTTGAGCTGCTGGCGCGCGCCACGCTCAGCCGCATGCACGAGCTGTCCCCGCACTCCCTGAGCGACCTCACATGGGCCTTCGCAGCAGCGCGCCAGCCTGGCGCAGAGGCGCTGCTGGCTGCTGCCGCGCCTGCTGCTGCGGCCTGCATGGAGCGCTTCAGTGGGGGCATGCTGGCCGACCTGCTGTGGAGCTACGCGTCGGTGGGCGTGAGGGATGAGGCGCTGCTGGCGGCGGCCGCTAAGGTGCGGAGAGTGGCGTGGGTGTAGTCAGATGTATGGCGGTGCGATGTATGGCGGGTGCAGCGTAGTGTTGCTGTTGCACCTGCTGCTAGCCAGCGTTGGCGCCGCATGCACGTAGTGCTGTTTGGTCTCAGCAACGAGCGTGGCGGCATGCTGGCCGACCTGCTGTGGAGCTACGCATTGGTGGGCGTAAGGGAGGAGGCGCTGCTGGCTGCGACTGCCAAGGTGCGGGTGCGGTGCGGGTGTTGTTGACAGAGAGATTGCATGTTGCATGTCAGCACCCCAACAATATGCATGTGAGATGTATGGCAGGTGTAGCGCAACGTGGTGGCTGCCACACCTGCTTGTAGCCGGCGATAGCCCCGCATGAAAGCTGTGCACTTTGGTTGTCGCCATGAATGTGTGTGCGTGCTTGGCACCGCTGTGTACTCTGTTGTCAGCTCTGTCTGTGGTGCCTGCCAGATGCTTGCTGCCTGCAGTGACAGCAACGCACCTCTTCAGCAAGCTGTTGTAACCTGGGTGCAATTGCTGTGCGCCGCAGGTGCTGCCTCAGCGCAGCCTGAGCCTGGGGTCAGATGTGGAGGCGCAGGCCAAGGTGCTGTGGGGGCTGCGCAGCCTGGGCTACAGGGACGCGGAGCTGGAGGCAGCACTGGCTGAGATCATCCCCAACGTGCAGGAGCTGCTGGAGGGCTGAGCTGGCGGCAGCTTGGCGGAAGGTTGAGCTGGGATGTGGCCTGCTGGTGAGGCAGTACTTGCCGTGCCCGGCACGTGGGCCTGCTCAGTTATGCTGTGGTGACGAGCCAATAGGACTGCTGGAGGGCTGAGCTGACCTGAGAGCTTGCTTGTCGGCTGACTTGAAGGCTAGTTCACGTTGTGGTGGTGCAGGGGCTGGGGGCGTTATGGCCGCGGCCACGGGGTGTGTTGGGCAGGCACGGCTTGATTGTAACTGGTTGACAGCTATGGTGCAGGGGGAGCTTGGGGAGAGCGCTACGTGATTTAGTGCCGTGCTGCTGCTGGCTCCACTTGAGGTGTTACGTGCTGCTGGGTTTGACATGGTGCCTGTTTGGGATGTGCCCGCACAGATGCAATCATTGAAGCATGATGCTGCGGTGTACACAGCGGCAGTCACACCACCTAGACGCTTCACATCCAAACCATGCTGTAACAGCGCAAGCTGAAGAGCTGCAGCACACCCCCATGGCACACGATCAAGCCAAGTCTGATGCCAGCGTGGCGCCCGCCATGACAAATGACGCCTGTCAGTGACACTTCGTCTCAAGCTCAACCACAGCCGAATTTTAAACGATCCACAGCATTTTAACGACATTCTTTCGTTTCTTGCCTGAAGAGCTCTGCTTCTGCTGCGACCCGCAAGCCCTACTTGTCTGCATACTTTATTGTTGCTGTATCTTCGCAGATTAGTTACAGAAAACTAGCTTTAGTACAACACAAACATCATGGCCAAAACACGCAGAGTAAGCGCCGCTGTTGGCGCGAGCAGTGCTGGCTGCAAGTCACAGCAGCTTGAACGACTCTGGCTGCTGTTGCGTGCAGAGGAAGAAGAGGTCGCATGTAGTGGAAGGTGCAGACCCCAGCAAAAAGCCGGACCCGCAGACATTCGTGTTCCGGCGAGGGAAGCACTGGGTGAGCAGCAGCAGCAGCAGCAGCAGCAGCAGCAGCAGCCAATTGCAGGAAGCACTTGACTTTGCTCTGCGAGTGAATTGTTGTGCTCAATGGCCTGGGAGAGGCATGCAATATATCGCGCTTAGCTGCGCAGAACAGACTTAGGACTGTACAGCTCAGGCCAGAGGTGTCAAATGGCGATCTGCATCATCCTGACACCTGTAGCGCGTTGTGCATTCAGCTTGCACAGAGAAAGATGGCGTGGCTGCCATCTATCTCGCAGCTGTGGTGAATCTGTTGCCTCTGCAGGCCGCCGCTTCCTCATGCAACGCAGACCTAGTGGGCTAGACTGGAGCCTGTGTTGCAACAAGCTGCTGTGCATGGCAGGAGTCTGCGGTGCATGGTGCCGGCACTGCAGCTATGTTGCACCGCATGCTGCATTGCCTCATCCTCTGCTGCTGCTGCTGCTGCTGCTGCTGCTGCTGCCGCTCAGGGCATGCTTGGCGACCTGGAGTCAGACCTGCGCCGTATGATGCTGCCCAACACAGCCGCCGCTCTGCGTGAGAGCAAGCGCAACAGCCTCAAGGACTTTGTGTCCGTGGCAGGGCCCCTGGGCGTGAGCCACTTCCTCATGCTGTCAGCCACTGAGAAGGCCACCTACCTGCGCCTGGCCAAGGCGCCTCGGGTAAGCAGCAGCAGCAACAGGAGCAGCAGCAGCAGCAGGCTGGGGGTGCTGGGTTTGGCAGGCTCATGAAGGCAGCAGCAGCAGCAGCAGCAGCAGCAGCGCCAATGCCTGGCCAAGTCGTCGGGGGTGAGCAGTGGCGGCGCTGAGCAGGATGTGTGTGGCAGGCGTCTGACAGCAACAGCAGCAGCAGCAGCAGCAGCAACAGCAGCAGCAGCAGCAGCAGCAGCAGCGTGTGCGCAGGCGACCAGGGCAAGCGGGTTACAGAGGCCGGGCTTCAGTGCAAGCAGTTGCGGCGGCCAGCAGCCCAAATTGGCACAGCAATCAGCACTTCAACCTGCACCGCGACTTTTTGTCCACAACCTTTGAAGATAAATTAACATGTTATGTAACATGTCGCAGGGCCCCACCCTCACGCTGCGCATCAAGGCGTACAGCCTGGCCGCTGACGTGGCAGCATCACAGGCGCGGCCCCGCATGCCGCCAAACGCGTTCAAGTCGTCGCCGCTGGTGGTGCTCAACAACTTTGACCCCAAGCAGAAGCAGCTGGCGCTGGCTGCCAGCCTGTTCCAGGGCATGTTCCCCAGCATCAACGTGGCCAATGTTAACCTGGCCACCTGCCAGGTGCGCACAACAGCGCGCAGAACCGCATTGCCCTGTTTGTGCACAGAGACACGTTATCTTACCGCCTCACATGCATTAATGTGGCCTTACATGCGTCAACCTGGCCGCCTGCTGGGTGCGCAGCAAGATAGTTGATTGCTGGTCTTGTTGTGCTGGCCTGTGGTGGAGAGATGTGCCCGGTGCTGCCACATGTATAGTGTTCTTTCTCACTGCATTGCTGGCAGGACATTGCATGGCGGCTATGGGCCAATCACTGCTTTGCCGTGCTTGTCTGGTACAATTGACATCTCTCACATTGCTGCTGCTGCTGCTGCTGCTGCTGCTGCTGCTGCTGCCGCAGCGCGTGGTGCTGCTGAGCGTGGACCCTGCCACTAACCTCATCAGCCTGCGCCACTTCACCATCAGCACCGCCCCCAGTGGTGTCAAGAAGAGCCTCAAGGCGCTCATGGCACGGCAGGCGCTGCCCGACCTAGGGAAGCTGCAGGACGTCAGCGAGCTGCTCACCAAGAGCGGCTACGGCTCGGTGCGTGACAGGTGTTTTCTGGTTGCGTGTATTGGTGTAATGGTTACCGCTGTGTTTTCTCTTGATGCACATATCAAGAGCACGTGCAGTTGGCAGCTTGCGCTTCTGAAGTGCTGATTGTTGTGACGCATCGTCTGGATGTGTGTTTTGCAGCCGTTCTGTTGAAGATGTGCAAAGTTGTCTGAATGTGTGTGTATTGTTGGTGCAGCTCCTGCATGGCGGGTTGATGAGCAGCTGATTCCCCTACAGAGCCCTCCGGGGCCTGATGACACGAATCACAACAGTCTTCAAAGTTTTCTGACCGCTGCTGCACCTGCATCTTGGCTGGCACAGTGCCTGCCCGATGTTTATGTGACTGGGTTTTGGTGTTTATGTTTTCTGCACAGGCATGCACGCCATTGTCTTGTTTTCCTTCGCTCTACAGCAGCACCCACCTGCCCTTCGCTAGCAGCGCTCAGCCGCACGCAGCTCCTGCTGCTGCGACAGCTCCTCCTCGTCCCTTCTCCACTGCCTGACTTACATTCAAATGTTGTTACATAACATGTTACACCGTCTTGCAGGAGTCGGAGGGTGAGGACGCTGAGACGTCGCGTGTGGTGCTGGAGGCGCCCGCAGCAGGCAGGGCGGGCCGTGCGCTGGTGGGGCGGCAGAGCCGTGTGCGGCTGCACGAGGTGGGGCCGCGCCTGGAGCTGGAGATCATCAAGGTGAGACCTGAACGTGCTGAACAGCTCGAAGATTTCGATCAATTTGCATTTGTATCGCGTCCAGGGTTGAGGTGACAGGGCTGCATGAGGTGGGCCCGCGCCTGGAGCTGCAGATTGTCAAGGTAAGCAATACAGTAAGGCTTGAGATGGGTATTTGAGTGTCGTTGTCAGTCAGTTTTGGACAGTTTGATTCGTGCCGAAGGATTATGTGACAGGGCTGCACGAGGTGGGCCCGCGCCTGGAGCTGGAGGTCGTCAGGGTGAGGCTTTGATGTTTCAACAGTTTGAACGTTTTGAATAGGGCTGTCGTGTGCATTGTGGAGTGTGCATGGGTCCGTTGATACCTGTTACAATAAAGTGTCTGCTGTGCTTTTGGTAGTGGTTTCTTGCGGTATCTTTACGGTGCGCATGACCATGTATGTCACAGCAGCAGGGCTTGCTGTTGTTTGAAGTGCCTTGTGCATTGTGTTCAGAATGTGGCAGTACAGTTGCAACTTTTGCATGGCGGGCTGATGAGCAGCTGATTCCCCTACAGAGCCCTCCGGGGCCTGATGACACGAATCACAACAGTCTTCAAAGTTTTCTGACCGCCAACCAACTAGACTATTCAACCAATTTGTTGGCCTGCAACTGCAGTGCTTGCTCTGCCACCCGTTGTGTTGCCCTACTTGTGTGTATCCGCAACTGACAGAGCAAGAAAATGGCTGTTACAATCGCCTTGGCCTTTTCAGGCTGTCAAGGTGACTCTTTCCACAAACTGCACTCCATGTCCTCACTGTGTCAATTTGTGGTGCTGCCTTGCCGGCTGCTTCTTCCGCATCGTCAGGTGGAGGAGGGCCTGTGTAGCGGCGCCGTGCTGTACCACGCGCATGTTGCCTCTTCCCCCTGCCTCCTAATTCTCACCACACACCCATCTGCCGATTGCAGGTTGAAGAGGGCCTGTGTGGCGCCGTGCTGTACCACGCGCATGTTGCCTCTTCCCCCTGCCTCCTAATCCTCACCACACACCCATTCGCCGATTGCAGGTGGAGGAGGGCCTGTGTGGCGGCGCCGTGCTGTACCACGCGCACGTGGCGCGCAGCAGGGCTCAGGTCAGCGCGCAGCAGGCCGCCAAGGACGAGGCGGCCAAGCTGAAGGCGCAGCGGCGGCGGCAGCAGGAGGACAACGTGCGGCGCAAGGAGGTGCGGCCAGGGCAGGGGGCCAGGGTGTGTGTGTGTCATGAGGGCCACCTGCAGCACAACAACAGCAGCACAATATCGCATTGCATTACGTCATTGCTGCACAAGGCGTATGTGATGGTGTGATGCTGCTGAGGTGTGGCATGAGAGCGCAGCAGGATGTGAAGCGGCAGTCGCATGTGGGGTGACTGATGTTTTGAGCAAGGGGGATGGTATGTGTGTGTGGGTCTAGCGGCTGCACAGCAGCAGCAGCGGCAGCGGTGGCGGCAAGTGCTGCACCCAGCTGTTACCACCGCCATCCCTTCCATGCAAGTGTCTCCCGGTGTATTGGCGTTGATGGCTGCTGTTTCCCGCTCTTGTGCCCGTTCATTGCTGTGTCTCCTCGCTGAATGTCCCGTGCTGCTGCTATCCATTTACTGCTGTGTCCGCATGTGCAGGCGGAGCAGCGGCGGCAGGCTGAGCTAGCGGAGTTTGCTCGCCTGGCCAAGCAGGACCCAGAGGCAGCTGCAGCAGAGAAGCGCAAGCAGTGGTGGCGCAAGCAGCAGCGGGAGGCAGGCGAGGCGGGGGATCAGCGTGCTGCTGCTGCTGACGAGGATGATGATGATGACATTGCATACTACAGGCAGGAGGTGGGGGAGGAGCCGCAGGAGGATGACAAGATCGGGCTGCGGGGTTCAGGGGGCCGGGGGCGGGGAGGGTTTAGGGGCCGCGGGCGCGGCCGCAGCAGCGGCAGCAGGGGCGGCGGCAGGGGCGGGGGCAGGGGTAGCAGCAGCGGCGGCAGCAGAGAGCGCGGGGGAGGGGATGCGGGAGGTGGGCGGGGCGGCAGTGGCTTTGGCGGCAGCAGTAGAGGCAAGCGGCGAGGCGGCTCAGCAGACGGGTTTGATGCTGGCAGGAAAAAGTTCAAGAGGCAGTAGACACTGTGTTGGTGCAGCTGCGTGTGATTGTGATACCCGGAAACCCCAACAGGGCCGGCTGTATGTGTTGCTGTGCCGCACAGCGTTGCACTGCTGCAGCGCACCATTGCAATCTGAGTGGGCAGGATTACCTGGTTTTCCCTCCGACTCCCGCTTTGCTCAAAGCAAGTTTCCTGCGCTGTAACACGATCATTGAGTGGATAAATTTCCTGCAATTCTATATACTGAATATCTTCCCGGTTTCTTCAGCAGCTGGCAGGACCACTGGAGCTCAGATCACCACACTAAGTTCGAGATCACCACCCAGATCACAGACCGTACACCAGCGACTGCTAGACTTGCGGTCATTGAGAAGCGATTCCATTAGATATGATAAAGAAGAAATAGTTTCCTGCGTTGCTGCCTGTGCGGCAGTCGGTGACCAAATCTACAATGGACCAAAGCCCTCGTGCGATAGTGACGCTGCTGCTTTATGCTCTCGCTGCTGGTCCCGTCGCAACTTCCATACTCACTCCAACGTATGTGGCGAGTACTGCACTGTTAGCACAATGCGCAGCAGCATGCACTGGGCGGTGATTGCGGTGGCCTGCGTCAGCATCCTGCTGCAGAGCGGGTGTGTAGCCGGCCAACAGCTCAAAGTGAGTACGACAGACAATAACAAACCATCCTTGGGACGGGAGCGTGAGGATGGGCACGGCATTGGTGACGTGGGCGGAGACCGAGACCGCTTCCTTGATCGCACCGCACTGTGCTGCACACCGTGACCCTCGCTCTCTTTCCTTGGGACTGTGCAATAACATCAGCGCACTGCGCATCGTCAGGCCGCGAGAAAACACACGCTGCAGACCCCTCGCACTGAGCAGCACTTGCAAGTGACCGTGTTCCGACAGGCAGACACAGGCACTCTGTGCACACCCTCAACACTGCCCTGCCTGACTAATTGCTGCTGCAGTATGTGGAACAGTTCAGCAAGCAGCCCTGGCAAGTGTTCCCTGGGGGCCGCTTCAAGGCCAGCACCAACAGCAGCATGAGCGCAACCAGCATGGCCGGGGCGCTGTTTGAGCTCAAGCCTGGCGGAGTGCGGGAGCTGCACTGGCACAACGCAGCCGAGTGGGCCATGGTGCTCAGGGGCACCTGCAGGCGAGTTGGGTGGTCGAATTTGTGTTTGCGCTGCAGCAGGCGTGCTGCTGCTAGCTGCAGCAGCTCTGCACGCAATGGTTGACTCAGAGAAGACAACACAGAACCGCAGCACAAGCCAACTGGTCAGGAGAGTCACGGTTGTCTGTGGTGCCTTTGTACCGAAGCTGATGGTGGAGAAGCATACAACAGTGCCGGCATGAAGCTCATTGTACATGCGCCCCCTAGGTCTGACAACGCATGCCAGTCTCACCCTGCAATGCAGCCCACGCAACACCTGCACAACTCAGCGCGTGACTTGAATTCTGCTGCCACGCAGGGCCACTGTGCTGGATGAGGGCAAGACGCACCCGACAGACACCTGGGACTACACTGCCGGTGACGGGAACCACAGCAGCCAAGTGCAGCAGCAGCAGTGCTAGCAGCAGCAGCAGCAGCAGCAGCAGCAGCAGCAGCAGCAGCAGCCAGAACCCCGCACAGGATGCACAAACAGTAGCAGGCAGACGCTGAAAGCCTTGCAACTGTATGGCCATCTTGCCAGCCTCGCCTCCTGCTGCCACCTGCTGCACCCCAACAACATGTTCACATACCTGCTTTGTTTGCTGCCACTGCAGGCGACGTGTGGTACTTCCCGCCCAACCTGCCACACAGCGTTGTGGGCCTGGCCCCCTCCGGCTGCCTGGTGCTGGCCAGCTACAAGAGCCCCGACACAAATGAGCTCAAGGCGCTGAGCGCGTCAGGATGGCTGGCCACTCTCAATGTGGACACGGCAGCACTGGTGGGTGCCGCTCACACACGTCGAGCTCACTCTATGGAAGAGTGAAGAGTTGTCCTGATGCAGCACCATCCATGATGGTGCCAGGGCCCGCATGTAGCCATCCTAGCTCTCAGTATGGTGCAATCTGTGCATGCGACAACATATGGCCTGGAAATCAGAACATCAAGGATGAAGTAACGTGTCCTGCTGCAGCGTTGTAGCCCCCATGCAGCTACAAGCACCTGCTGCAACCATCCTGTCCTCCTTTCTCTGCTGCAGGCGCTGGGAGTGCCAGCCGGCAATGCCAAGCGCATGCTGGACAAGTCACGGGCCCAGGGCCGCAGCCAGTTCATTGCGCAGGGCCCAGTGCAGCAGCTGGCCTCACAGCAGCCCTCTCTGCCGGTGAAGCGCACGAAGGCAGTACACCGCTTCTCACTCGCGAAGAACAAGTACCCAGTGAGTGTGTGAATTTAACTAGAATGACAGATGGGTCAGCTCAAGCCATTGCGCAGCGAATACAGCACAGCTGCATTGCCAATGGGTCACTGCCATGTTGTGCAGTTGGGGCACGGGCAGCAGCTTTGCAGGCAGTTACAGCTTGACCACAGCAGCAGCAGCTGGCAGCAGTGCTTGGAACTGCAGCTGCTGAGTCACCACATTGTGCAGCAGCGCTGCTAGCAGCAGCAGCAGCGGTGGCAGGGGCGATCACCACTAAGATGATGAGGCTACCAGATCTCAGCGCTCACTGGGAGCATGCATGGCATATGCCCTGCCCTGGCATATGCCCTGCACAAGCCTCGGGTGGCCTGTAGGATGCAAGCACAACAGCATCACCCTCAGTCATGGTGTGGCTGCAGCTGCCTGCTGTGCTGCAGGTGGGCCCTGGATGCGTGGCTGGTGACTGTGTCAGAATCCAATTAGTAGGGGCTTTTGTACTGAACGTCAAAGTTAGCTGCAACCAGTAAAAAAAACTAATTCAAACTTATTGTATTTCTGCCTGCCGCGCTGCAGGTGGGCCCTGATGGCAGCTACGTGAACAAGGCTGACGTGGCCACCTTCCCTGCGGCAACGGAGATGTCCGGCGCCATCCTGCGCCTCGCACCAGGTGCGCTGCGCGCATGCTTACGTGGCTGCCAGGTCACTGGCGCTGCCTCTAGACCAGCGTGCCCCATACCTCGCACCCCATTACTCCATACCCCAAACCCCACACCCCGTACCTCGCCTGCACTGCAGTGACTGGCTGCACTGGCTCCCTGTAGCTGTCCATGCACTGGACTTGCCACAGCATTCCCGTTCCTGCTCTTGACATGTTCAAGCAGCTACATGGGGCTTGCGCCAGCCTGCTGGCAGCTGCTGTGACGCTGCTGCTTACATCATCAGCTGGCAGTTGCTCGGGTGTGATGTGACATGCTGCCTGTGCTGCTGCTGCTGCTGCTGCTGCTGCTGCTGCTGCTGCTGCTGCTTCTGCTGCTGGCCGCAGGTGGCATGCGCACACTGCACTGGCACCCAGCCGCGGATGAGTGGCAGTACGTGATCAATGTGAGTGCTGGCAGCAGCAAAGCTCAGGTCCACTGGCTTGCATGTGCAAAGGAATTCTCTGTCAGCAACAGGAGATACAGCAAAGCAGCAGCATGGCAGGCAACCTCCAGCATGCACAGACACGCTACAGCGCGTGGCGAATAAGACCTTCATGTGTCGCTTGCTGTGCGTATTTGTTTCCAGTTACCAAAGTAGGGCACAGCCCACCCACTTAGGAGGCAGACAAGGCTCATGGGGGGACATGCATGGCCTTCCCACTGGGCCATCGCCTGGTGCAGGACACCTGCAGCAGCTGTACCGCCTCTTCAGCCCTTCATACAGAAGCAGGCAGCTAGGCGGCAGGAGAAGCAGCAGTGTATTACAGCACGCAGCAGCAGCGGTGGCAGCAGCAGCAGGCAGCAGCAGCAGCAGCAGCAGCAGCAGCAGCATGGGTGACCTTGCAGCTGTCCGGCGCAGCAGCATGCACTGATCTTGGCCTCCTGAATGCCTTACCCTTTGGGGCATCGTGCTGCATGATGCTTCATTGTGCTTTATTGTGCTGCATGGTGCTGCATTGCAATGCATGGTGCTTGATTTTGCCTCATTGTGCTGCAATGTGCTGCATGCTGCTTGCTGCAGGGCACTGTGGAGGTTGGCGTGTTCACAGCACCCGGAGAATCCATCACAGCAACCATCGGGCCAGGCGACGTCGGCTTTGCCCCGGTCAGCAGCGGCCACTACGTGCGCAACATTGGAAAGGATCCAGCGTACCTGGTTCTGGTTTTCAACAACGGCGTGTTCACCAGCATCGATGTGAGCAACTTTTTGGGTGCTGTGCCACCCTCCTGGCTGGCTGCGGGGCTGGGTATCAGCAGTGATGATGCGAGGAGCATCAACTACAGGCTGGCTGGGCTGCCTGGCAGGCCTAGGCCAGTGCAGAAGAAGCCAGAGGCAGCCAAGAAGGCAGGCAGGAAGCTGTGAAAGATGTTTGCCGCTTTTGCAGGTGAATGCAGCGGTGCGCAGAGCAGTGCAGCGCCATGAGCTAAGGGTGGTTGCGTGAGGCGAACGGGGGGCAATGTCGGCATGAGTGCACGATGTGCACATCAGGATGGCGCATGTGAATGCTGTGACGTGCTGACAGGCTGATCAGCACACGCTGTGTTGACTGGGTGTTCTGGCAACTTGTGATTATGTTGGGAAACGCATGCAGGCGATGGTGTCCTGCTCAACAACTGTGCATGGCATGAGTGGGCTGTGGGCGGCCCTCACGTTGCGCAGTGACGACGATGACATGATGTTGCATGGAACGCTTTGTTCATTCACTGCAGTTTGCCTGGCTGGTGCGGTTTCATTGTACAAGACGCTGGCTGCACAATTCAGGGAGCATCTGGAAATGGGCCACCTCAATGTGCCTGTGACATACACTGGACCCTGTCTTGAGACGAGGGTATTGCCCTAAGTGAGGAAACTGCGGCTTTCCCTGTGACATGGTCACAGCTGCACGTGGTCATTACAAGCTGCTTTCAGAGCATCGACGCTGGGGCAGAGTTGCAGTATGCTTGCTTACACGCCAGCCTGAGTCCAATGTTTGTTGCTGCATGGCAAGGCATGGCATGGCAGCAGACACATCTACTTATGTGATGGGAGCTGAGTTTCTGTTGCATTCCCATGCATCATGGCTCAAGTGCCTGGTGGGCTGCATGTACTACCTCCACCTGGCTGTGTGCAGCATCGTAAAGCTTTAATTGGACGGCTGTCAACACATGTTGCTTGGTCCACCTAGGAGGCCTGCAACTGCTGTTGTGCACAAACATGTAGCTCCTCAGGAGCCACATTTCGCGGAGTGTGCTGTTTTTGATTTGATGGCTGGGGGTATCTGCGGTGGGGGCGACGTGCAAGACGGAGGGGGTTGGAAGTGGTGTGGGCGTCCAGCGTTTGTGCGAACAAGGGCATCTTTTGGTGAACGAAATGTGCCACAGAAAGACAACACAGGTGGTGCGTATGCATGGGCTGCGCTTTTGTTGGAAACAAGGGGCATGCAGTTCATGTGGGGTGTGGGGTGTGGCGTGTTTATGGGAGGGTGGAGGGAAGGTGGTTGTGTATGGGGTGCGGCCCTCTAGCAACAGTGCTGGATGGATGGGGTTGACAGTGCAGAGGGATAGCGGCTGTCACTGAACTGCAATTGCCTGCACAGCATCCAACCGCGTGGTTGACTGGCACAGTGCTTGAGGAAAGACAAAAAGACTTATGAGCGGTGTATGTCCAATGGGAGAAACTGCAAGACGTGGTGGGGGTTGGCCCCAAGGTATGTGAGGGTGTCGCACCAGGCAAGCAGAACTGCAGCACTGGTCGACCACTGCTATCGGGAACCAGCACTTTGTGGCACAGCTGTTGCAGGTTGCCCAGGGTGTTGCACATGGGCCTTGGGGGCACATGCCCTCCTTTGCTTTTGGCTGGGTTGCAACGATTGCGCAATGCGTGGGTTTTGGAAAAGTTTGGTTGGCAGAGATGCGTTGTGCTAATTTGGTGCTATGCACCGCACCCACTGCAGTGGATGGTCAGCGGCTTTGGGCAACCTGCGGCATGTGCGCACAGCATGCAGATAGGTGGGCCAGGCCCAATGGACAGTCCTGCCAGTAGGATTTCGTCCCCCCTGGTAACAAAAAATATCAGTTCTGCTTCCATGCAGGTCGTGTTGAAACTTATGACTACACAACGCTGAAGTGCCCATGACTGGATGTACCGTTACCAATACCAATACCAGCACCAACTAAATACCAATACATGTGCAAGCGCACTGGACCTGCCTCCTGCTAGAGGGTGGACAAGCTGGTGGCAGTGTTGCTTTGTGGCATGGCACAGTGGCCGCCGGCACCATCCAAGTAACCCAGCAGTTGCCAAAACACACTCAACTGCTCGGTGTAATTACTCAATCAATCATCTTGCCTGTCAAACAACAGCAGCAACGCTTTACAAACAAGCACAACTCTGCAAATCCTGCACAACTAGGAACACTGGCGCAGAAGTCCCAACTCGTACGAGCCAGATGTAATTCAAGCACTACCAGGGCTCGGCCGCTGGCAACACACCACCAAGGCTGCCAACATGCAAAGCTTTCAAACATACCAAACCCTCGCTCACTACCACTGCTGCCCTGCAGGGCCGTACACCCCCCACATGCCTGCCTCATTTAACACCTCCAAACTACCTGCACCTACGCTGCCGCTGCCACACGCACCACCGGCGGCCCCGCTGCCACCACCAGGCACTCCAGCCACATCAACCCGCAGCTGCTGCAGCCGCTGCATCCGCTGCTGCTGCTCCTGCTGCCGTGCCTGCTGCTGCTGTTGCTGCCAGCGCCACCTCATGCTGCTCAGCGTGCAGGATCCTTCCGCTGTCACTGCTAGTGGTCCTGCAGCTGATGCAGCTGCAGGAACTGCCGCAGGGGCTGCCAGGGACAGCCCTGCAAAGACAGCTGCAGCCATCCAGGCGCTGTGCAGCACGGCTGCTGCCTCGTTGACCTGGCGTGGGTGTTGGCATGCTGTGCGGGCCGTGCTGCTGCCGCCCGTGCTGCTGCTACTGCTGCTGCTGTTCGGACAGCAGCCGCGGCTGACGTGCCCAGTACAGCTTGCATTGGTAGTGCTACCAATGCTCGTTGATCTGTCGTGCTTCTCATTAGCAGTGCTGGCACTGCTGCTGCTGCTGCTGCTGCTGCTGCTGCTGCTGCCATCGCCGGCGCTACCACCACTGCTGCCGCTGCCATCACAGCTGCGACCAACAGCCTTGTTGCTGTGCTGCCGCTGCTGTGGCTGCACACGCCCTGCTGTTCCAGGCAAGAACACCAGCCGAGTCAGGCTACTGCTCTGCATCACTAGCCTGTCCAGAGCATGCTGCACAGCGCTGCTGTTGCCTGAGGTGCTGCATTGCCTGCACAGCAGCTCTGCAGGCAGCGCCACACACTGCAGCTGCGGCAGCAGCGCCAGCTGCTCGATCAGCAGAGCGGCTCTGCCAGGCCTGCTGCAGCTGCCGGTGACTGTCACGTGCTGCAGCTGCTGCAGCTGCGACAGTGCATTGATGCATGTAAAGGCTGATACACACCTGCTGCTGGAATGCAGGGATAGCCGTGTAAGCTGATCAAGCTCCACTGGGCTGGCCAGCAGCTGCTGCAGTGCTGCTGCCGCCGAAGCATAGCCCATGTTGCCGCTGATGCGCAGCACTTGTAGTCCAGGACACGGCCCCAGGGCAGCAGGCTGGAATATGCACGGCTCAAAGCTGCGCCTGTTGCTGCTGCTGCTGTTGCTGCTGCTGGCTACCTGGGCTGGTGTGCTGCCGGTGCAGGGCACTGCTATTGATGGCAGGCAGGTCAGCACCCGCAGGCTGGGGAAGCGGCATTGCATGCCTGCTGCAGAGGCCGCTGCTGCTGCTGCTGCCGCTGCTGCTGCTGGTGGGCTGTTGCCGGGCCTGGCTGTAGCTGAGGCAGCAGCCTGGTTGGCGTTGGTTGCTGCAGCTGTGCTGAGGTGCACGCCACTAAGGCGGTTGCAGCCCAGGTGTGTCAGGCGAGGCAGCACAGCAACTGCTGCTGCTGACGCTGCGCTTGTGCTGCTGTTGCTGCTGCTGCTACTGCTGCTACTGCCTGAGCTGCAGTCCAGCGAGCTTGCCCAGAGCTGCTCTAGGTTTGGGGCAAACTGTGCCAGCTGCGCCAGGCTGACCGAGCATGCAAAGCTCACTGCTCGCAGCTGTGTCAGCTTGGCAAAGCGTGGAAGAAAGAGTGCTCCTGGGCATGAGATGTCCAGGCGGTTGATGCCTTGCAGGAGAGCTGCACAGCTTGAGGGCAGGGCCAGGGGCAGGCCGGGCTCTTGCAGGATGAGGTGGCGCAGCTGCGGCATGCCCCTCCGTGGGCCAGTGTGCTTGCTCTTGCAGGACAGCAGGGACTGCATCTTGCACCAGTCTGGCTTGCCAACTACGCGCAGCTGCGTGATGCGCTGCCGCAGCACATGCAGCAGTGCTGGAGCTGGCAGCTGCTGCCTGGCCCATGATCTGACAGTGATGGAGCAGATGAACTCCCTGCCCACTTCGGCGAGCTGCTTTGAGACCTGGCGCAGCACTGGCCATTGCTGGGGGCTGCTGTACGCGAAGATCGAGCGAAGCACAACCAGTGGCAGGTCATGCTGTCTGGTGCTCTCGTGCTCAAGCCCGCGCGATGGAGCCCGACTTCCTCTGCTGAAAACAAGCATGTTTAATCCGGCTGAAATGTGTGAAAACGAGGGCAACTAGGTGGCCTTCAATAAGATCTTTGGCTCTGGGACCAGTGTTTGCGTCAGCCAGATGCTGGCTCCATTAACACAGCAATCGACAAGCAGGAAAATTCTCTACTTTGCAAACTGCAAATGCAATAGCTCAGCGTGGTGTCCACTTCTACTTGGACACGCAAGCACACCTGTTCTGTTGCCAAGCCCTAGCGGGCTCACTGCGTCCTGGCAACGCAAGCTGGATGCTTGTGCACCACTTTCGGAGCGCAGGTCTCCCACATGGAACAGTGGTATGGTAATTGCACGCGAAACCAGCCGTAAGTGCTCAAGGTACTACAGCAGATGCAGCCTGAAGCTCAGGACTTCTGCTTGCTGGCATAATCCTGCTGTACAGTTGCCCAGACAGGGATGTAAATCCAACATCAAGAACAGCGAGTGATATGGGCGACTGAACATGCTCTTTCACACGCAGCGCGTGGTACATGGCCTTCACAAGTGCTGGATGGCCTGTCACAGCTGGATGGCCTGCCACAGTGCGGCTGATGCCATGTACGCGGCGTCCGGACACTGGAATGATAAAGTTAACAATGACTGCACCAAGACAGCATTTGGTGTGACAGCACACCAACTGCTGAACCCGACCAAAAAGATCCGCGAACGAGCTTCGACATCCACAGTCATCCTGATGTCCGGCGCCTGTGGCACTGCCACTGGCAGGACTGGCAGTCCTGCATGCAAATGCATTTGCAGCTGCCTGCAGGCAGTACAATATGCATGTGACAACGCACCGCAACACCTGCAGGTGCCAGTTCAGCTGAGGCCGTTTCACATGTGAGGATGCCAGCTGTCAGCCCACAGGCGTTGACCAGGACTGCAATTGAAGCTGGCCGAGTCCATCGAATCACCTCACAGCATGCCCATGTGCGCAACCCCGCGCTAGATCATACGCAACAGATCTGCCTAAACAACAGGAGAGTGAGCCTCACCGCTCCTCCTGATTGTCAGTCCGCTGTCAACAACAGGCCTGCAGAGCTGCGATTGTCACATGCGGTGCGACACGTCAGCTTCACCTGCTTGACATGCACGGCAAGATGCCAACAAGATGCCCAGCCACAAGAATGCATATTCGCCAGGCAGAGGAGGCACCACTGGCTGGCAGCAGCAGCAGCAGCTGGCACGACAATGCAGAGTAAGCAGCACCCTGCTGACAGTGAGCCCAGCACTGTGGCTGCTGCACCCTGCCTAAAAGGCTAAGATTTGCGCCACACTTGTTGCAGGAACAGTCCCTGCAAGCAGCAGCTGCTACTCCTGCCTCTCCACGCACCACGTCTGCAGCCACTTGCCACAAGCAAGAAACCAACAACACACAGAGCCTGCGCCAATGGGCAATGCAGGCAGTCTGAGACGCAGACTCGACTCGTTGCATAGTTTGGCCCATTTGGAACAACACACGTGCAGTGTCCTGCCGGCAATGCTGGAGCCTCCTGCAGTGTCGACACACAAACTTGGCACGCATAAAAGAAGTGGGTGAGCGCGCCCTAGGCCAGCAGCAGTGAGTCAGGCTGCTGGCCTCGCTGCTGCAATGCACACGCGGCAAGCGCCGCAGTAACTTCCCGCGAGCTTCCTGCGCCGCAGTAACTTCTGCCGGGTGTCTATCTTTGCATGACGGGCCACAGCAGTAACAGCGGCGTGCAAGGTGCACGCCCGCCTAGTGCCGAGGGCGTGGCCGCCTAATACGCAGTTCACCAAAACCTGCAATTGTACAGTGCTGACAGCTGAAATGTTTGCTGGCGAGCACAGCCTGCTGCGCTGATGACCACCTCCCCGTCAACACGCCCCAACTGCAGAGGCAGCAGCGGGTGGCTGTTGCTATTGCCAAGCTGCCCACTTGGCAGCTGCCGCATCCTGATGACCGGATGCATAGCCATGCAATAATCATCATCAGCACACTGCCACACAAGCTGAGCATGGCGTTGCAGAAGCGGCGGCAACAGCAGCGCAGCCAGCACGCACGCATAGCCAGCAAAAGAAGTTTGCATAAGGCCGCAATGACGCACTGCACGGAGTTGAAAAACTCACAAACGTCACAGGCAGGGGAGAGTGCCGCACTGCAGTGACGGGACCCTCAATTACAACCACTTCCACCCTGGGTTAATGCACAAAATGTTGATGCAATGAGCGCGATGCAAGCAGGACGCACATGCTGTCACATGTATTGGAAAGGCGGGCCGTTGCCCAACGTGCAGCAAGTGGCCAAGGTAGGCAGGCAGTGCTGCGGCAACAAGCTGACAAGTGCCAACAAGTCTAGTGGAAATTCACAGCGCTTGAGGGCAGACAGCCGCATTGCGTCAGCTGCTACTGGATATGCACCAGCAAACGAGGTGGGGAAATCGTGCGAGCACAGCACGTCAGGAGCCTTACAGGAGCACACAACGTAGCACAGACGGGGGACGCATCACGCAACATGAAGACAGGACTTGGCCACCAGCAGTTGCATGCAGCCTGAGCCGCCCCACACCGCTCAAAAAAGGCCAGGCAGCAAGCTGCTGCAATCAGCGCTTCTCGCACACCGTTTTGATGGAACCTGAAAGACATACCGCGCAGTTCATGCGTACACATGCAGCAGCGCCGCAGCATACATACATTACCACACCGCCGATTTGGGGTCCCAACTTGGGTTGAACTTGCCACTGCCACCACCCGTATGCCCAACCCTTGAAGCATCAAATGTGAGCCCCCAAAAGACACATCAAGAGCTCGGCCATGTGTTAGTCAGCAATCGGGTACTAAGTAGTGTACCATGAACTCCGCCAGTGGCAGCAGCATGAGTGCGCTGCCAAAGACAGCTGACACAACAGGTGTGCAGCAACGTACGGTACGATTTGCAAGCACCTGCTGCAAGCACTGCTGTTCAGCCGTGTTCCGTTCTGGAAGCCCTAGTACAGTGGCACTGAAGGCATGCACAGGAAAAGTTGGCAGCCACCCAACAATAATCCACAGTCTTGCTGTCCTTGTACTGGTCAATTCCTGGTTGTGAAAAACAACAGCTGAGCCAGCCCCACATGTTGTGCAGAAAGCCACAAGCCAACTAAAGGAGGCATAGACATCTCTTGTGAAGCTGCAGAACCCTCAGGAAAAGCGGTAAGGAACGCAGACGCAGCAGACACGTCGCACATCCTGTACAGTGCTATACACAAGCACTGGCCTCCACTGCAATTGCCCACTGCAATTGCCCAGTGATCTCAGTGCCGCAAGTGTTGACTCTGCTATGTCCCGACACACACCCCATCACAGCACACTACTGCCACCAACAAACCCTGCAAATGCACTGTCTGCAGTACAAGCACAAAAGCGCCAGCCGGCTAGCAGGCCAGCTCTCTGGTGTCATCAATAACCCTTGCAAGTACAGAGCACTGCAGTACCCGCAGAACAAGCAGTACAAGCAGTACAACAGAGCCAGCCAGCTTGCAATTGCAGCATCAAGCCCTCCAAATGCCAGCCAGCCAGCTTGCAGGCATCAAGCCTCCTGCCAAGTGACAGCAGCTGCTTGCAGCGTCAGGTCTCCAAGTGCCTGCCAGCCAGCCAGCTTGCAGCATGTACCTCCCAAGTACCAGCCAGCCAGCCAGCTTGTAGGCATCAAGCCTGCCAAGTAGCAGCTAGCCAGCCAGCCAGCCAGCTTGCAGCATCAAACTGCCAAGTAGCAGCTAGCCAGCCAGCCAGCCAGCTTGCAGCATGCCACAGCGGCATCAAGCCTCCCAGGGCTCGTCCTTGAGCTGCTGGAAGGGCGAGCCGGCCCTGCCGCCACGCTGCGTGCCCCCAACGCCGCCAACCGCAGCAGCAGCGGTGCGCCCAGCAGCCGCATCGCCAGCGTCTCGCTCACCACCAGGAGGCACATCGGCTGCGTCTGCAGCAGGACCAGCGCGCGTCAGCGCAGCAGCTGCAGCGCTACCATTGCCGCCGCCAGCAGCACCAGCACCATCACCGCGGCTCCCGAGCCCAGTAGCTGCAGCAGCAGCAGCAGCAGCAGGAGGCTTGGGTGGTGTGGGGTCCACGCCAAGCACTGCTGCCACTGCAGCCACTGCTGCTGCGCGGCGGGCAGGGGCTGTGATCCCAAGCACACGCCGAGGCGCGGCAGCAGCAGCAGCAGCAGGAGAGGCAGGTACCACCTCCTCCTCTGCAATCTCTGCCAGTGTGTGGAAGGTGCTGCTGCTGCTGGTGCGCCTGCCTGCTGCGCTGCGGCCGGCAGGGCTAACAAGCTGCTGCTGCTGCTGCTGCCGGGCCTGCGCTGCTGCTGCTGCCTGTCGCTGCTGCTCCTGCGCCAGCAGCTGCTCGAGTGTGGCAGTCACCTCGACAAAGGAGGGCCTGCAGGGGCACGCGGAAAGGAGGGATGCCGTGTTTGTGTTGCTGTGCATCAGCACAATGCACAACATATCATCATGGGCAGATGCTTGCTCAAGGCTGTTCAGACATATCCACTGCTGCTGACGCTTTTTGGTGTGCATTGGGCGTTGCAGCATTGCGGCTGCAATAGGCGCCTGCCAACGCTTGCAGGATGCCAGCACACAGCTGGCGTGTGGCGGTAGCAACAATACCGACCAGCATTCATGACGCAGCTTGCACCGCCTTCAACCCTGGCAGTGACTCACCTGTCCTGCGGCTCATGCTGCCAGCACGCCTCTGCAAGCCGCCTGTATTCAAGCGGTGGGGCCAGCTTTGCCGCCATGTTGCCAAACAGCTGCTGCTGCTGCTGCTGGGCAGCAGAAGCGCTGCTAGTGCCAGCCGCAGCAGCCTCGCTGCTGCTGCTGCTGCTGCTGCTGTTGCTGGGCCATGCTGGGCGCAGGCCGTCCCTGACCACTGCCGCCCCGAGCAGTGCCTTCGGCACATCTAAGCAGCAGCAGCAGCAGCAGCAGTATATCCAGGCAACGCAGATTGAGCCGCATGTGGCAAGCAACGTAGCACCAAAGTGTGTATGGCATGGACCAAAGCCGGCGGCACAGGCTGCTGCGGCTCTCAAAGATGCACGGTTCAATTCGGTTTGCACCGAATGCACGGCAGATCAGGCTGGGCAGGCCTACCTGCTGGGCTACACACATGTGGTACAGACGTAGTGTCAACTTTGCCGCTGCCTGCCAGTGCTGCAGAACCAGCATGCACAGCTGCTGCGCCGCATGAGCTGATGCCAGCGCAGGCTGCGGCGCAAGGCACATTCGTAACTGAATGTACAACACGCCAAAACGCCCGCCCGCTCACCCGCGAACACGCGGCGCCCCGTGGCCATGTGGTACAGCAGGCAGCCCATGGCGTACACGTCCGAGGCGCGGCTGGCGCGGCCGTGCAGCAGCAGCTGCAGGCAGCATTGCAAGGGCAGCACAGCAGCGTGGTCAGCAGCTTCAAGGTCTGTAACTCACAAAGCTGCAGGAAGATTTATACGCGTCAGGCAGCTTTGCAGCTGTCAAGGACAAAGGCGCCCCTCTCTATCGTCAATCGCATCGGCTCTTGAGGCAGCACAAGCCAGCCAAGGCGGTGACGCATGCTTGCAAGGACAGTCAATGTTTCCTATTGCTGTTGTCGGGGAAATAACCAAACTCCAGCATGGCAAGCATGGCAAGAACCTTTGCTGCTACGGGCTGTAAGGTGTAGGTGTCCTGCAAGCAGCATGCAGTACAAGTGTCCTGCAAGCAGGCATGCAGTACAAGTGTCCTGCAAGCAGGCATGCAATACAAGTGTCCTGCAAGCAGGCATGCAGTACAAGTGTCCTGCAAGCAGGCATGCAATACAAGTGTCCTGCAAGCAGGCATGCAATACAAGTGTCCTGCAAGCAGGCAAGCAATACAAGTGTCCTGCAAGCAGGCATGCTGGCTGGCCTCACCTCAGGGCTCATGTGGCTCAGCGTGCCCTGCAGCAGCAGCAGCACAGGACACACATATCAGCGCCTTGTCCTCTCACACAGTGACAGCAAACACAGCAGATGATGAGCCCTGCTGACTGCTGACAGCTGCACGTTGCTGCCCATACAGGCCTAGCCTGGCTGCTGCTTACTAGTCCAACACAGCGGCTGCATATCACAGCGCTCACACACAGCACTACGCATGCCGGCTACACCATGCACGCTAGCCGCAGCAGCTGGCAGCACCCTGCCAAGCAACCTAGGAACCTGCCACATGCTGTGTACAGCCGCATGCCAGCTTGCAGGAACTTCCTAGCAGTGCTGCTGGCGAGCTGCTGCAGGCACTGCACGCACCCTGTGCACCCCGGAGATGTGTGTGTCCTGCTCTTCCAGCACACACGCCAGCCCAAGGTCTGCAACCTTAGCCACAAGCTGGTCACAAGGCGCCATCCCGCCAGGGCCACCCAGGGCAGCGCTGCTGCTGCTGCTGCTGCCGGCGGGGCGCCAGGTGCGTGCTGCTGTGCCTGCTGGGCTGCTGCCTGACAGCTCCAGCTTGAGCAGCACATTGTCAGCCTGCAGGAGGCAGCAGCAGCGGAGGCGTTGTTCATTGCCCAGGCTCCACATTAGTCAGCTTCAGCGAATGCCGGGGCTCTGTTCTTCATGAGCAGCTGGCACGAGCATCAGCGCCTGCAGCAGCTCAAACTGAGCCTTGACTTCACACACTGCATCTACAGCACAACCGCAACGCACGCGCCGACATGACACAACACAACACAGTACACAGCAGTACACAGCACACAGGTCACACCCACCTTGAGGTCTCCGTGCAGCACTCCCTCGGAGTGCAGGTGGTGCATGGCTCTTGCCACGCCCAGCGCCAGCCCCAGCACGCTGGCGTAGTGCGGCCGGCCGCTGCCAGGATCGGCCAGCAGCCGCGACTCCAGCGCGGCACGCAGCGAGCCCTGCGGACGGCAGGGTGGGGAGGCGGGTGGGTCGGTGGGCGGGGGTGCATGGCATGGCACGCAGGTGTGCAGGCAAGTAAACAGGGAGGCACGCAGGCATGCAGCTGCGAATCCAGCGCGGCGCGCAGCGAGCCCTGCGCCAGGCAGGGCGGGCAATCGCACACACGTTGAGGCAGGAGCGGCACGCAGCGCATTCTAAAGGAAGCCGCAGTTGCTTAGTAAGCCTTGCACGCTGCTTGCAGGAACAGTCTGAGAAGGTGCTGCAAGAGGAAACGGCATCAGACACATGCTTACACAGCATGAAGCCACCCACAACAAAGCAAAACACAAGAAACCGCCACGCACCATGGGGCAGTACTCCATGACCAGGTGCAGCTCGTACCACACCACCTGCTGCTGTAACCCGCACACGGTACTATCACACACAGTAGAGCACGTTTGTGACATTCGCCACGCACCATGGGGCAGTACTCCATGACCAGGTGCAGCTCGTATCCTGTAACAGACGCGCGCTGTCTGCTGCTGCCGCCGCCTGAGGCGCGCTCGCCGCCGTGGCCTGCGCCGCTGCTGTCCCCTGAGCCCTGATCAGCCATGAAGTGGCCCAGCGGGCGCAGCATGTAGGAGTACACCTGCAAAGGGTGGGCAAGTTGAGCGGGTGGGTGAGTGGACAACCACCATGGGTGCAGCAGGTGTGGGGTGTTGTTGAGGCGCAGTGTGGCAAGATGGCAGCATGTAGGAGTACACCTGCACGGGCACAATAGTGATGGTTAGTTGGGTGCAGCAGGTTGTCGAGGTACTGTGTTGTCTGATGCACACTGAGCAGACGCAGCATGTAGGAGTACACCTGCAGGGGCAGCAGTCGCAGGTGCAGCCACGGGTTGAGTACAGCAGTATGTCGGGTGTTGTCAAGGTGCAGTGTCGCCTGATGCATCCTGAGTGGAGAGAGCAGCAGCTGATGCAACATACGCAGCACTACCAGCAGCAATATCAGCACCACTGCTGCAAGCAGCACGCAGCTCACAATGCAGCTGTAGCAGAACCTAAGATTGCGCCAGGACCCACATGTAGCTATCCTGTCTCAAAAGACCGGGTGCCAGGACCCACATGCAACTACCACTATCATCTCTCAAACATTCCCGCCACCCACCTGCACAATGTTGGGGTGGTGGATGCTGGCGCCCAGCGCCGTCTCCATCACAGCCATCTGCTCACGCCGCCCTGCTGCCCGCCCCTCCCCTGACCCCACCCCCACCCCCAGGCTGCCGCCAGCAGCAGCAGGCAGCTGCAGCACCTTCACCGCAGCCGGAACACCACGCCAGGTGGCTCGATACACTACGCCAAAGGAGCCGGACCCTATCACGTCGTGCAGCTGCAGCTGCTGCATCTCCTGGGTGGGTGTTACGACTAGTGAGGAGCTGGCCTGCCTGCCCTGGCTGCAAGGAGACTCCCCTGCAGCAAGCCCGGCTGCAGTCACTGCAGCTGCAGGGAACAGCGCCTGCAGATCTTCCCGCTGCTCTGCTGCTGCGGCTGCTGCTGCTGCTGGAGTGATCTCAGTCAAGCCGAGCATCTGCGGCTGCTGCTGCTGCGGGTCCTGCTGCTGCTGCTGCTGCTGGCCCTGCTGCTCGTAGTGCTGCTGATCAGCTGCACAGTCTTCATCTATCGACAGCCGCACCACGCGCTGCTGCATCTCCTGCTTGGCACTGCCACCCTTTGCGGCTGCACTAGCCACAGTCGCAGCAGCATCAGCGCGCGCTGCGCCGCCCGCAGCGCCGCCGCCGCTGCCGCTGCTGGGTGAGTTCTTGCGCGACATGCCCGGCGGCGTGCTGGACTGCCACCTGCTGCTGCTGCTGCTGATGGTGCCTTGGAAGCCTGACAGCCGCCGCGCATGCATCTCAGCGCTGACGCTGCTGATGGCACCTGCCAAGCGCAGCGCAACGTTGCCTCCCGCCTCCTGCTGCTGCTGCTGCTTGGCTGCCCACTTCTGCTGCTGGCTAGGTTCGCCAGGCCATGGTGATCCTGCTGCTGCTGCTGCTGCGTGAGCTGCACCTGCATTATCTAAAGCCATCAGCTGCTCGCCAGCTAGAACCACCAGTGATGTGCTGTCATCAGCAATGGCAGCTGCAGCGGCCGCCTGGTCACCCCCTGGCACATGCTGCGCTTGTGAGCTGGCAGCAGCTCCGCCGCTACTGCTCACAAACAGCGGCGTGCGTGAGCCTGCTGTTGCTGCTGCGCTGCTGTGCGGCTCCCCTGAGCACAGCTCCCGCATGCGCTGCGCAAGCAGCGCAGAGTAGGCCTTCAGGCTCTCGCTGCTGCGGCTGCCAGTCGTACCAGGGCTGCCGCCATAGCCCCATTCGCCGCCTCCATTTGCTGACGTGTCCTTGCCAGAGACATCCTGCTGGTGCTTCGCCAGCTGATGCCCCCTCCTGCGCCTCCTGCTCACACACGCTACTGCCAGCGCTGCGGCTGCCAGCACAGGCAGTGCCACTGCAAGCGCCACCAGAGCTGCCTGCCAGGCCGGCCAGACGCTGCTGCTGCTGCGGGTGCTGCCGCGGCTGCTGCGGGTGGCGCCTGGCCACAGATAGTCAGGTGGCAGTGGGGTGCCGGCAGCCGCCGCAATAATGCACACATTCTTGCCAGTCAAGCCTAACCCCTGCAAGCTGCCAACACATATCGTCTGCTGCCCTGAGGGAGCATCCCCAGGCACGGTAGACAGCCGCCGCCGGCGCAAGTCTGCTGCTGCTGCTGCCGCGCCATGTTCCCCAGCGATTGCGCTGCTGTTGGCCAGCACCAGCGAGCGGTACACCACAGGCAATGGGCCCGCTGCTGTCGGGTACACCATGCTGAGCACCGCTGCCTCTCCCTTGCCTGCTGCTGCCTCGAGTGCTGCTGCCGCTGCTGCTGCCAGCGCTGCTGCTTCCATGGGAGGGATGACCAGGCTGACGTTGCTCAGGGACACCTGGTCACTGGCTGCCACATTCCTGCAAGCAGACAGCAGCAAGCAGCAGCAACGGGTGAGCACTAATGGCCCATACCATCACATGTGGCAGAGCAGGGGTTCGGAGCGGCAACCATCTGTGCACAACCGCACACCACCTGCTGTAGCAGCATCCAACCCACTGCAGCAACACACAGCTATGCAAACCTTTTGCACAAACCTCCTGCCGCACAATCTCACCTGCTGATAAACCACAGCAGGTGTGCATAGGCCTCCGCAGGCAGCTTAGACACCCAGGAGCTGCCGCCCAGGCTGCCAGCCGTCGCATCACCCGTGGGCACCGCCACAGCCGTCGCCGCATTCACGCTGCCCGCAGCAGCCGCCAGATCGCCCTGCGGCAGGCCCCTGAACCCCATCTGCACGAATTGAAACAGCGCCCGGGGCCCGGAGCCCGGCCCTAGGCCTGCATTCTCACCCCCAGCCACGCTCAGGCTGTCAGGCCCGGCGGCTCCAGGCTGCGGGCCTGACAGCGGGTCCTGAAGCCTAAACATGCCTCGCAGGAAGCCCACATCAAGCACACGTGTGCCCTGGAACTGCACCGGGCAGCGCACCAGCCAGCCGCCGTCAACAGGCCAGAACAATGGCAGCGGTGTGTCGCCGCTCTGCGCTGTGGTGCGGGTTTTGCCGTCGTAGTCCTTGCTGGAGGTGTTGTTGTTGGCGGCTGTCGGCAGCTCCATGTTGGGTGGCGGGCCGCCGGTGACGCGCGAGTAGTTGAGCTCTGTGGGCGTGCCCCAGCTGACCACGCCTGTTGTGGGTGATGACGGCAGCAGCACGAAGCTCCGCCCGCAGCCTCCCCTGGTTGACAGCAGCAGCAGCAGCAGCAGCAGATGCAGAGGCACACCGCAGATCAGCACGAGGCGAGGCCAGGGTGCCACCTCACACCAACAAAGGCATACCGCAGCCAGTGGCGTGTAAGGAAGCCAGCCTGCCCTGGTTGACGGCAGCAGCAGATGCAGAGGCACACCGCAAATGAGAACGTGGATGCACCATGGTGTGGCCCCACACAATTGACAGCAGACCGCAGCCAATGGCTTGTGAAAAAGCTCGCACTGCACCAGCAATGTACACGGCACAGCAGCTGCAGCCTACTGCAACAAGTGAGCATGCCGCCCCGCACCTGGCAATGTTGAAGAGCGTCACCGCCAGATCTTCAATGCTGTACACTGGGCCCACTGCTGGATCGGCCTGCCCCGCCACCAGCACCTGGTGGATGCTCGCATTAAAGGCCAGCGGCAGCGGCGGCGCTGCAACGGGGCGCGTGGTGAGGCTGGTGTTGACCAGGCGCATGTCTTTTTTGAAGAAGGTGGCGATGACGTACTCGCCCGGCTCTGAGCCAGTGACGATCTGCAGGGAGGCGGTGGAGTGAGGCGATAGTGAAGTGCGGATGAGTTTGATCCCCGCTGTCTGGGTTATTTGATGTGCTATGACAGCGTGGGTATGTTCAGTTTTCACCGCCTGGATGAGGCAGCATGCGCCATGCGCAGAGGGAAATGTGGCACAACTGTGACAGCAGCCCACTTCTGAAACATGCGATGCCACACTGCAGATGATCAGCATAGTTGCAGGGCCTCCATGCAATGTCTCTGCAGCCGCGGCCGCACCTGCAGCAGCGTGACCCTCAGCTGCGTGCGCATGTGCACCGTCTGCGCATTCCAAAAGCCCAGCTCGCTGTTGAAGGCAGACGCCCTGCAGCAGCAGCAGCAGCAGCAGCAGCACCAGCAGCAGCAGCACGCTGAGGCGCTGAGGCATTGCACGTTTTACAGGATCAGCAGTGACCCACAGGCGCGTACACAGCTAGCTGTTTACCGGCATGTATGCTACTCAGCACGTGCCCATCGCTCAAGTAAATGCAGCACACCAGGCTGTCAAGGCACCACCGACTCCGCGCATCTGCTGCTGCTGCTGCTCTGCGGCCACCCAGCGCCCACACGCACCAGAAGACCAGGCTGTCAAAGCAATACAGACTCAGCATCTGCTGCTGCTGCTGCTCTGCGGCCAGCCAGCGCCTGCACCCACCAGAAGACCAAGCTATCAACGAAGCGCTGCTCAGGCAGCACCAGGCTGCAGTCCCACAGCACCAGCTTCGGCCATGCGCTGCAGCACAGCACAGCCAGGGCAGGCAACAAGCAACAAGCAGCAGAGGCGCAGAGGCATTGCTCAGCTTTGACCGGCCAGCAATGCAGTAGGCTCCGCAGATACTGTATTGCTGCCTCAGCACAGCTGTCGGTGCATGTTGCAAGTGCAGCGCTGCAGTGCAGCGCTTGCTGACATGCACTAGTGCACCAGGCAGCGCTGCTCATGCAGTACCCGCAGCATGCAGCATAGCCAGCACATGCACATGCACAAATCACCCATAGCTTGCAGTGCGGGCATGTCAGGATGCATACATGCAGCAGAAAGCAGGTTCAGAATTGTTGCCGCCGCTGCCGCCGCTGGTGCTGGTGCTGCTGCTGCTCACCGCCTGAAGTCGAAGGCCCACAGCTGGCTGGGCATCACGATGCTGGTGCCCTCCGCGTTCTTGCCGCTGCCCTCGTCGCCGTAGGCCAGGTTCTCCAGCGCAACATTAAATAACGTCACATTTGACGCCGGGCCCTCTAGCACCATCTGCCGCACCTGCATGCCCAGGTCGATGGAAGGCCGCCGCACGCTGCTGCCAACCAGCAGCAGCTGCCTTCGAATTGATATGCCGGCTGCTGGCCAGGCCTTACCCCAGGCCTTGGGCGCCAGCGTTACATTGGACGCGAGGCAGATCAGCAGCGGACGCTGCGCAGGGATCTGCGGCGAGTTCAAATCCTGCAGCTGCCGCAGCAGTGTGGCATTTGTCGCGCCTAGCACATAGCTGTCAGTGGCCAGTACAATGCCGGCTGCATCCCCGCGCGCTGCTGCCAGGTCAGCATTGTCCACTGGGCCTGTGGTGCTGCTGCTGCTGCTGCCACGGCCGTCCACAGCTGCTGCTAGGGACTGCAGCACTGCCAGAGGGGTGCCTCCGATGGTGGATCCTGCAGGCGCGATGAGTGTGACTGAATGCGCCTCCAGCGCTGCTGCTGCACCGCTGCTGCTGCTGCTGTTGGCCGCTGCGGCGGCCTTGCTGCTGTAGCTGCGGATATGCAGGAAGCTGGTCCCATCAGTCACAAACACTGCCGACGCGAGGGCTCCCATGTACGCGACATACTGCTGCAGCGTCTGAGTATCCACCAGCAGCAGCACATCGCGCAGCAGCAGGGTTCTGCCAGGCCCCAAGCTCAAACCTGAAGGCTGCAGTGCTGTGCTGGGGGCCTCCCTGGGGTTGGGCAGTGAGGCATTGACCAGCAGCAGCCCCTGCAGCAGCAGGCTGCCACCTGGCAGGGCAGGCGGTGCAGCAGATGGAGTGCGGGTGAGGTGCTGAGCAGCAGCAAGGTACATTGGTGGTTGGGCTGCATGTGGAAATGCGGCAACTGGGGATCGTGCTCCGTTAGGTCAGAGGATTACACCACAGTGCAACTGCTGTTTGCAGGAATGGCAGCAAGGCGCTGCATGGTCTTGAGATGATGCAGGCATGCAGGCCTATGCACGTGTGCCGCAGTGGGAGGTGTAATAACGAGTGCTGGCACGTGCTTGGCTTACCTTGAGGCACCACGAGACCGGGTGCTGCATCTGCTGCTGCACCATCTGCTGTTGATGTGAGCTGCACTGCAGGCGGCCTGCGAAAGCTGCCATCGTGTACGCCTGAGCAGCAGCAGCAGCAGCAGCAGCACGGCAGCAGCAGCAACCGAGCTTGATGTGATGGAGGCATATTCCACGCAGGTGAGATTCAGCAAGTTGTTATCACAGTGCGGTGCAGTGGGGCGGCAGCAACACTGCGCGCATGGACGCTGCATGTCTGTGTGGCTGGCGAGCACGTGCAAGGATATGCTTGCATGACTCGCAACTCCATAATTCTCATCTGAAAGCCAAAGGTGGTGTAAGTAGCAGGAAGGGCAGCTTGGGCAGTGCACAGTGATCATGGCCCCTTCCCGCCTTTCTATTCAGCACAAGGGTCAGTTCTGTGAACAGCAGCAGCACTTCCGGGCTGTTACCTGCAATCACCGCATTGCTGGACAGCTTCACAGCTGATGTAGGGGCTGCATTTCCTTGCAGCAGTGCTAGGCTGCAGCCGGTAGCACCAGCAGGAATCTCTAGGAAGGCTAGTCCCTGCTTGGACTGATCCGCTGAGCTAGCTGCTGCCTCAGATGGCAGGCAGCTGGGCCACTGCCGCTGAGCGTGTGCAGAACGCTGTGCCAGGAAGGCTACAAAGAGTATGCGCAGAGCATGCTGCCGTAGGCAGCCGAATCTCATGATTGGCGAGGCAGCAGCATGATTGGGTGAGAAGTGTCTGCTTCAAGGCCAGTGTCAATCCAATCTGGCCACCGTCGTAGCCTTGACTTGATTGCTAGCACACGGACCGTAGAGACGCGAGCCAGACAGACATAGGGACCGGTGGCAGGTGTGCCTCACCATTACGAAGCACCAAAGACAGCTTCAGTACATACAGTCGAGCCTGATCTGCTTATATTACAAATGTAGAAACTTCTTTCGGTGTCCTGAACGCTGAAGCACGCCTCGAACGCTGCCCGAAGTAGCAGTGGGCTGTTTAACAGCGTGACAACCTTGGGGCTTGAAAGGTTGCACCGATCATGTGCACGACAGCGACCACCACGTGTTGCATCTGACAATGATTCTTGCTCGACACGTCGCTAGTCTGTTGCCTCCTGCTGCATCTGCAGCTGCTCTTGACCGTCCCCATCATGGCCTTCTACCTGTGCTGCATCAGCATCAAACATGAAGCAGCGTGCTGCGTGCTCCATGGCTTGACATACACCTGGATGCTCCTCGTCCTCGTAGCTGCAGTAGCAGGCGACAAGGGCAGCGCAGAGGGGCAGCTTTTGGCATCACTAGAACAGGCTGGTCAAACCTACAGTGCTTTACATGGCAACACGAGCATCAGTGCAGGCCTGCCAAACTGCCTGTGACATCCACACTACAGCTTGATCGCAGGTCACCATGCTGCTTGCCCGGTGCAACGAAGCCTTGTGGCAACACAACTGAAGCGCAGTGCAGCAGTAGCAGTCCCCAGAGCAGCACTCACGCTTTGCGCAGCAGCTCCGGAGCTGACACTTTCCACAGCGCCTTGCGGCCAGCATCAGTGGTGGCCTGTAGCAAGGCAACAGCCACAGGCCAGGCAACCTTCGACATATGGCCGTAAACACAACACAAAGCATGATCCTGCAGATTGCTGCGCTAGCTGACGCCTGGAAGCGCCAGACGCTGCTGAGCCTGGCCACCAGCCAGCGAGCGTGCTTCACAAAGCTTGCTGTGTCTGCTCTTGTAACACTTGCAATGTCTGCTTCGAAGCCATCATACCTGCGATGCACCTCGGACAGCATCAGCAGCTCACCAGTACAGCAACGGCCTCAGCCAGGGCCTCCCGCACAGCGTCATCAGGGTCCTTGCCGCTGCTGCTGCTGCTGGCCGGCGCAGCTGCACCGCCAGCGCCTGCTGGACTTGCAGTGCCAGCCGCCGCTGCTGCTGGTGCTGCTGCTGCGTCTGTGCTGCCGCTGCTGCTGCTGAGGGGTGCCAGCATGCGCGTGAGCACCGCCTCGTCAGCCAGCAGCTCCTGCAGCGTGCCATCCTCCTGCAGGCATTACAACAGCCAGCAGTGCAAGACATGGCCATGGTGTTGCGGGCCAGGCCCAGCGCATTGCAACACAACGAGGAGGAGCACACGTCAGAGCTGCTGCACCAACAAGCAGCAATCGTCCTGGTGGTAGCGTTTGCAGCTGCAAGCATGCCATGCCAGCGCAGCTGCTGCACTGCCGGTACGTATCTGTTTGTATCACAGCCAGCCCTTCCGCATGACCTGCCGCACCCACCTCTGCAGATATGCAGCAGTTGCGCAGCGCGCCGCTGCAGCCGCGCCGCCGCGCCAAGCTGCTGCTGGGCCCCAGCTGCGCCGCCAGCGCCTGCAGGAAGCCCCTGCCCGGCTGCAGCAGCAGCTGGCGCCCCGCCTGCAGGCGGCTGGCGTTGGTCAGCAGCGACCCGATGTGCTGGTAGGGGTCTGGCTGGCCTGGCATGAGTGTGACGGCGCTCTTGACAAACATCTGCAGCAGCAGCGCCCTGCGGGAGGTGGCAGGCAGGGCAGCGCATGCAGGAAGGCTCGAGGTGGCAGGGACACGTGCTGTTGCAATCGTGGGCTGCTGGGCAGCTGCCGCTGACATCTGCAATCCCCACCAGTACTGGCTGCCAGTTTAAAAGCTTCACAACTGGCAGAGCTGCACCCTCGCGCTTGTGCCTACACCAGCCGCAAGGGCAGCTGCAGAATGCTGCGCCTCCCACGCATGGTGCTGGCTGCAGCTTTGGCTGAAGGTGAGCAGTTCTGCGTTCACTGAGTGTATTTGTCCTGCTATACATTGAGCTGGCTGCGCCTGCTGCTGCGTCTCACATGTGCAGCCCCTCCATGCCCTGCCTGCCCAGCTGCAGCAGCGCCTCGCAGCCGGCCTCCTCCACGGTGAGGTTCACCAGCAGCATCAGCTGGACAGGCAGCAGCAGCGCAGTCGTCGACGTGGTGCAGGCAGGCACAGAGCGCACGGTGCCGGACGGAGCAGCAGCAAGGGCAGAACACCTGTCAGGCATCACACCATTGCATCACACAGCTGGACGCTGTGCGCTAAGCGGCTTGCTGCAGCTCTATGCTGCAGATTGATGCTGATGGCAGCCGCTTGCTGTCATGCAGAATGCTGTGGACAAGCGTCCACAGCTGCATTGTATGCAACTGCCCTCTTGCACTGCCAGCAGAAGTTGTGCCGCTGCTGCTGCCGCCGCCACCTGCGGCTCCGCTGCATCGGCATGTGCCACAGCCGATACCACAGTTGCATACAACAAGTGCTCTGGATGTCTACATGCTTACATGCTATATGCAAACTTTCTGTGAACAACAGCCCAATACGACAGCTGAATTGGAGCCAGCACCCACCAGCAGCTCGATGTGTGGGCAGCTCTTCTCGCGCACAAACTCCATCACGCGGCCCACAGTGTTGAACTGCAGCAGCGCCTTGCCCAGCGCCGCGTCCTGGCTCAGGTTGACCAGCGCGGTCAACGCTGTCTTTGACACTGCTGACTCAGCGTCTGGCGTGCCCACTATGCGCAGCAGCGCGCCCAGCAGCGCCACCTGCACCGCTTTGAGCCTGTCGATGCCCTCAGGGGAGCCTGAGAGGCCGCTGATGATGTCCACTGCTGCCTGCTGCACCTGTGGCACGGCAGGGCAGCAGCATACACGAATGTATAAATGAGTACACCTTGGCGAGCCACGTTAGCACCATCTTGTCTGAATGCAGTTCAGATTCCAGCTGCAGGGGATGCCGAACCGCCACTTGGACATGGTTACATGCAGTACACTGCTGCTGCAGGCATCAGCCGGACATGTTGCTGCCAGTGCGTGCCAGACTTGGTTTGTTTGAGAGGACAGTAAACTTCTGGTCTCGCTTGTCTGTGCATGCAGACAGCTTCAGACGAATGTCATGGCGGGGGCTGCTGCTGCTGCTGCCAGTGGTGGGCGGGTCACCTCTGGTTTCTTGGAGCTCAAGAACTCCACAAGATCCTGAAGGTCCTTATCTACAGTCATTCTTGAACTCTGTGTACGGTATGTAGTGTCTCGTCTCGAGTTGCCGGTGGCTGAACCAACTTGCACTGTGCTACAGGCAGCCGTATGCAGCCTCAAGTCATCACTTAGGCAGGTATTGACGCTCGACTGCGTGATGCAAGGTTCTTATCCTCATCCTCAGTCACAGTTCAGGCAATACGTCCTTGTGACGCTGTAGTACCCGTTCTGCCTGACTGTTCCTTCCGCTGTATGGAATGACACCAATGCACAGGTCAGCTACGACAAACAAGTCGCCGTTCTACAGAGGCGTATCGTCAGGGCATGTCAGTGTAATTTGCAGTACATGCTACAGCCAAGACCTAGTCTGCAGCTTGGCCAGTAGTGATGGTTACGCTGGCACAAAATCTAACAATCAGCAATACTTTGTAGACGAGCCCCTCAACTCAGCTGTCTCGCCCGTGTTCGATGAGACAGGCATGAACAATGCAGGCGCGGAGCAGATGCTCAGCTCGGTCGCTGTTCCGCCCGCATGACTCGGGCGACTCAGATGCAGGTACAGTTGCATACCATGAGCATGTTGAGGAGCGGGTGGAGCGCCTGGCAGCTCAGGTGAGGCAGGCAGGCCTGCATGTATTAGCAGCAGTACAGGCAAGCCATCTGCTGTTCCACCTGCCTACCATGCCACATCTCGCTCTATAGACACATTCCAAACTGATGAATGCTTTCATCACCGCTCCTGCGTGTACTGCACTGTACTGTCAGCTTGCTGCTCAGGAAGAGCTGCTGCAGGGCCAGCAGTTTCAGCATGAGTCAGCTACAGCAGCCCTGAGCCGCAGCTGCCAGCTCAAAGATGCTCAACTGCAGCAGTTGCAGCAGCAGCTACTGCAGCTGCAGCTGACCAACCAGCAGCTGGCAGCAGACCAGCAGCAGCAGGCAGTTGCAGCTTCATCATGCCCTGTCTGCAGCATGCAGCAAGCGCCAGCAGCAGCAGACTTGCAGGACCACCGGCAGCTGGTTGCGCTGCTTGCTGGCAAGCTGCAGCATTGCAAGCAGAAGCTGACGACCAAGCGGCAGCTGTGTGTTAGTCTGAAGGACACAAACAGCCAACTGGCTGCGCAGCTGGTGCAGCTGAAATCAGAAAATGCAGGTGTGCGCCACGGCTGCATATGCTCCTTGTAATCCCTTATGTTCAATACTGTGGCAGTGCTGCATACAAGAAGTAGCCACAGCTGTTCGCAGCTTCATGTGTCATGTCCGTTGCGAAGGGTTGAAAATTGGCATGCTGATGCTCAGTTGCCACCCTGGCTCATTGCACTGACCATTGTCGTGCCCGCAGGTCTGTCCACCAAGCTGGCAGCACTCACAGCAGCAGCGGCAGGGGCAGCAGCAGGCCGCCCCAGCAGCAGGCACGGCTCGCCATGCAGCAGCCCACTGAAGCCAGCAGCAGCAACAGCAGCGCCTGGCAGGGTGTGGACCACACAGACATCCCCGGTCCGGCACAGCAAGTGCACGGTGCACGCAGCAGATACTAGGCTGAGGATGCACAGCAGCAGCTCAACCACCAGCACCAGCGGTGCCAGCAGCGTTGTGTGCGCTGGGGATGCTTGTGGCGGCTGCATGGCGAACAGCAGCTGCTGCTGCGCATGCGGACCCTACAGTGCCAGCCCACCAAGCCCTGCAGGAGGCCCCTCTGCTGCTGCACCAGCACTGACAACTCCCAGCAAGCAGCCCCGGGCATGTGTCAGGCCACGCAGCAGCAGTAGCAGCGCTGGCAGTGCACGTCGGAGCAGCAGCAGCAGAGTTCAGCAGTCTGTGCTGGCATCGCCAGCAGCAGACCAAAAGCACGGCAGCAGGCCAAGCACAGCTGGTGGCAGCAGCAGCAGGGGCAGCAGCTGTGCAGCACGCAGCAGCAGCAGGGCAGCGGAGCAGCACATGCAGCGGGTGCGGCAGGAGCTGCAGCTGCAGGCCAGCCCCTGCAATCAGCAGTATTTGCAGCAGCAGTCACCTGCTGCTGCTGACGGTGATGATGAAGTGTGGGAGGAGTATATGGGGAGCCAGCCATCAGCCACAGATGCCAGCAGCAGCTGTGATGGATGTGTGCATCCCTCAGTACGCCAGCGCAGCAATGACGCAGCAGCTGCAGCCAGCCCACAGCAGCGGCAGCAGCAGTACAGCATCCTGAGGACGGGTGGCGGCTATCAGCCGTGTGTTAAGGATGCAGCAGCAGAAGCAGCAGAGGGCCTGCTACGCAGCGCGGCAGTGCATGGCCAGCTGCTGCCAACTGGTGCAGCAGCAGCAGCAGCAGCAGCAGCAGCAGGCGGCAGCAGCAGCAGCGCCAAGCTGGCTGCCTCCTTGCCCAGGGAGGCTGTGGCAGCAATGCAGGACTTCTACAGGCAGTACTGCTGCGTTGAGTGGCCGCTGGCGGCAGCAGCGCGCTGCGTGTCTGCTGCAGGAGGCAGATCGCCACAGGCCGGTGGCAGCCCTGCAAAGGCTGGTGCTACTGCTGCTGGGAATGTTGCTGGGGATGCTGCGGGTGGCGGGCTGCTGCAGCCGCTGCTGCCGTGGCATGTGCTGGAGGGGCTGCTGGTGCTGCTCAACAGGGTGGGTGAAGTGGCTGCATGGTGCTGGGGCT
>RWJK01000190.1:0-14957 GCA_004335835.1 Scenedesmus sp. ARA3 | reverse complement strand
TAAGGTGCCAGGCTGCTAACTTGGTGGGTTTATCCCGCGGGAGTTCGAACCTCCCTCGCTGCGGTTTTGCTGCTTGCCCCAATCCACCATCACCTTGACAGGCTGATTGTGGGGTGCATCACTTTATAGTCTGGAAGCACAGAGACTGCGGGTGGTCTCTGACTGCGCTGGGTGGAGTTGAGAGGATACACCTGTTACAATTGGTACCAAAGGTGTCAAATCAATAAGACGGCTGCGCCCTTTGTTAGTGTAGTAGCAACAACACCAGCTGTCGTCGTCATCGTCATCGTCATGTCACCCGCAGGTACTCTGCTGAGACAGCGTCGGGCAAGGCTGAGGTCAAGGACCACTTGCTGAATGATGCCAGCAACGAGTTGTGTGTCACTGTGTGTCACTTTGTGTAACTGTGTGTCATTTTGTTGTCATGTTATGTTACCTGCAGGTACTCCGCAGGCTGAAGTCAAGGACCACGTGCTGGATGATGCCAGCGACGAGCTGTGTGTCACTGTCTGTCACTGCGCGTCACTTTGTTGTCATTGTTATGTTACGTGCAGGTACTCTGCTGAGACAGCGTCGGGCAAGGCTGAGGTGAAGGACCACCTGCTGGATGACGCAAGCGATGAGCTGTGGGGGCAGCTGCGGCACGAGCACATAGCAGGTGAGCTGAGCAGCCACAACAGCATGGTGTGCTGCAGCAGGTGCGGCTGTAGTACTGCAGCTGGGTGGTCGGTGGCTGTTGACAGAAGAAAACACGGGGATGCATGCAAGGGCAGCAATACAGCTTATGAGGCACACGGATTTCGACATATCGGGGTCTGTGCTCAGAGTGGGTCAGGCGGGCACCACCAGCAAGTGATTAAGCACAGTTTTAATTTCAATTTAAAGTTAATTAAAATCAGGAGTAAAGATGGTGCCAGCTGCATGCGTGTAAGAGACAGGGGCGTGGTGCCCGTCTTGCAGCGCATTTACAGGTGAATACATATTCTGTGCAAGCGCATGGTATGTGCATCTATTTGAATCTCGCGCAGACATGCTACGCAGCAACGAGCCAAAGCCATTTTCTCCTACAAGCATGCTGTGTGGTGCTGACGGCAACTTGTGCTGCTCTTCACCTGCCTGCCCTGGCGCTGCCTCCCCTGTGATGTTCCTTGTTCTTTCATCGTCACCTACCGTGCCACCTCCTGCCTGGCGCCCGCCAGACGTGTACAGCAGCCTATCAAAGCGATTCTCGGAGTTCCAGGAAAAGAACAAGGCAGCCAAGTACCAGAGCAGCAAGGGTGAGTGGGCTCTGCAAAACTGCTGTTGAGGGGGCTGGGTGCATTGCTGCTGGGCCAGGTCTGATCAGCAGCTGATGCCATGTATCACGCAATCGCAGACCCCTGCCGTGCTCTCTGTCTCGCGACTGGGTCTAGCAACTCGCACATTGGTGACTGTGCATATTGGTTGAATGCACTGATGCTCTCGCTGTATCCTCACCTGGCTTACTTTCAGCTGTGTGGCACTACAGCAGGCGCAGCTGCGCACCCGATGGTGTCCACGGGCTTGCACTGCTGCTCCTCCTGCTGTTTCCACAGCCCAAGTTTTACATCATCAGCCTTGCTTCTGTTAACTTTCATACCCGGAACTGCAGCAGGCGCAGCTGGGCAGCCGGCCATGTCCACGGGCAACATCCGCGGCCTCATCCAAGCGCTGCCGCAGTTCCGGGAGGTGCTGGGCCGGCTGAGCGTGCACATCTTTGTGAGCAGCGAGCTCAAGAACACGCTGAATGCGCGCAGCCTGACCGAGCTTGGGGAGCTGGAGCAGAACCTGATTTATGGCGATGCCAACAGCCAGGACCTGATCAAGTTCCTGTCGGGTGAGCGGCCGTGCTGTACGTTCGCTTTGTGTGCATCAATGATGCAGGGGTTGATTTGTCGATGATCAGCTTGAGATGGATGGTTAGATCCTTCTTATGTTGTTTGTCTGAGACTTTTTTAGCAGCAGCAGCAGCAATGTTGGAGTGGGTTCGGTGTTGGCACTGCTTGCTGATGGCTGACCGAGCTTGGGGAGCTGAAGCAGAGTCTGATATACAGGGACGCCAACAGCCAGGACCTCATCAAGTTCCTGTCGGGTGAGCAGTTTGCCACTGTTGTAGCTGAATTGGGAGGTTCAAATTTGAGTAACGCTTTTAGTTCTCTTGCCTAGTGTTGCCCATGATACTAACCTGTTAATCACTGCTCTGCTGCTGCTGCTGTTGCTGCTGCTGCTGCTGCTGCTGCAGACCATGGCGCCAGCCTAGAAGCTGCTGACAAGATGCGGCTGCTTTTGATGTTGCCTCCGGTGCTGCTGCTGCTGCTGCTGCTGCTGCTGCTGCTGCTGCTGCTGCAGACCACGGCGCCAGCCTAGAAGCCGCTGACAAGATGCGGCTGTTCATGGCCTACATCGCAACACACCCCGAGAAGCTGGACCCTGTGAAGCGGCAGCAGTGGCAGAAGCTGGCTCGGCTGGATGACCAGGACATGGCTGCAGTCTGCAACCTGGCGTTCCTGAACGTGGCGGTGATGAAGCAGCCAGGAGCGCAGGTAAGCACATGCTAAACGACTCTGAAATTTCCATGTTAACAGGTTGATAGCGTTTGATGAATTGCACACGTGTGAATCTGTGGGTAGCAGTGTGGTGGGTGAGTGCGCATTTAGATCTGGCAGTTGGTAAAGTTGAGGATGGGTTTTGGTTTAATCCCGAGAAGCTGAACCCTGTGAAGCGGCAGCAGTGGCAGAAGCTGGCCCGGCTCGATGACCAGGACATGGCTGCTGTGTGCAACCTGGCATTCCTAAACGTGGCGGTGATGAAGCAGCCGGGAGCACAGGTAACGGTGTGTTGGGGTGTTGCATAGAAGAGCGTGCGCTTGTAAGCTTGCTGGCATGTAGGGTCGGTAAGCAGGTAAGCACAGTTTGCTGTTGGTTTTGAAGATGCAGACAAGTGAATCCGTGGGTAGCAGTGTGGTGTGTGAGTGTGCAGTGTGGAATTGGTGGTTCCACCCCAGTTTGCTGCTTTTAGGATGGGCAGGATCTCAAAGATGCGCTTGCTGGTGCTGCTGCAGCCCAAGGGCCTGTTGTTTGGCCTCACAAACAGCAGGACTAAAAGCACTGCTGGAAACAGTATCACATCATGTGCTGATGCCGCTGATGCCACTGCTGCTGCCACTGCTGCTGCTGCTGCTGCTGCAGCCCAAGGGCCTTTCATTTGGCCTCAAGCCGAAGAAAGCCAAGAAGACGTACCGGCGGCGCGAGGGCGCAGCAGGCCAGGAGCAGTACGCGCTGGCGCGTTTCGACCCGGTGCTGCTGGACGTGTGTGAAGAGGCGCTGGGCAACAAGCTCAGCCAGGATGAGTACCCTTACGTGAGGTGAGCAGGGGGACTTGTAAGACACTTGGCATATGATGCAGCAGCTTCCCTTTTGGATTGTACTCGTGTGTTGGGGTGGAGTGCAGGGTTGTATTGTTTAGGGCCTCAAGCTGTGAATAAAGAGCAGTACGCGCTGGCGCGCTTCGACCCGGTGGTGCTGGATGTGTGCAAGGAGGCGCTGAGCAACAAGCTGAGCGCTGAGGAGTACCCTTGCGTGAGGTGAGCAGGGGGCGCTCCCAACAATGGCTGCTGGTGTTGACATGGAGTTTTCAGGATTTTTTTAGCATGTGAAGCAGATGGAAGTAGTTGAACGAAGTGGGTGTGGGAAGTGACTTGTACGCATGTGTGGCCTGATGTGGGCGCGCCTACATGGGCGGCTGATTCACATGCACAGCACCCTTGTGCATCTGAACTCGGGCAGTAGTATGTCATGTTGCTGCTGATAGCTGCTGATTGAACCGAAAACTATCATCTACGTGTGCAGCTCCTGTGGGGCGCGGGGCTGTTGGCGATGCTGCTAATGGTAACATGACGATGATGATGATCTACTTGTGCCGCAGGGCGCCTGCTGATGGTGCACCCGAGGAGTTCGAAGCAACACGCATCGCGTCAGCACGTGCCAACCGCTCTGCGATCAGCTGGGCGCGCAAGGACAACGCCAGCACCACATCTCCGGGCTCCACCACAGCAGGCAGCATCAGCAGCATGCTGCAGGTGAGACTAGAAGAATTAGAGCAGAAGGAGCAGCAAATCTGAACATCTGAGGTCAAGCAGCCATGGTGGCGGGGGTCAGCCTTCTGCGATGTGATTGCGCATGATGTTGCATTGTTGCTGCTACTGCACTGTAAACTGTAATTCCTGCAACTTTGTTCACTATTCTGCTGCAGGGTCTGGGGCTAGGTGGAGGCGCTGCTGCTGCTGCTGCCAGTGGCAGTGGTGCCAGCGGCGGCCGGCGGCTGATCGTGTTTGTTATTGGGGGCGTTACAAGGAGCGAGATGCGTGCGGTGCACGAGCTGAGCAAGAGGAGTGGCAGGGATGTGCTGCTGGGCAGTACTGCGGTGCTGAAGCCTGGGGGCTTCCTGTCGCAGCTGCGCAGCATGGGCAGCGCGAGCGCGCAGTAATGACTGGTGGTGTTTGTGCCTGTCTGGGCTGTGGTGGAGCTGTGGCTGTGTTGCAAGTGCGTTGTTTGGCCTTGATGTGTCCTGGGTGTTTGTTTCAAACTGAGCCATGCTGTGTTTGTCTCCTGTGCGCCAGATTGTAGTGTGATGCGTGGCTGCACAGCAAGGGCTGAGCTGAGCTGCCCAGCATCTATGCCAAGGCACGAGCAGCATGTTTCTGGAGATAGTACTGGTTTGCAGGATCCCCACGTCTGTTTTCAGCTTTGTGACCCCTTCGAGCTCAAGATGACGTGTCAGCTGAAGTTGGTTGTACGACTGCAATGGCAAGCACATGCTGCAGCAAGGATCCATCGCAGATGCTCGTGGCAGTACCAGCTAGGGTTGTTGTCTGCCACGCCAGGCAAGTTACTGCAAAGCTTTCGGCAGCCAAGGCCACATCGAACAGCTGCACTTTCTATTCGCCTGTAGTTTTAACCAAAAAGACGAAAGAGCACCGTGTCTGCCTGCTGAACCGAACAGAACTGAGTCGCAGGTCGAGCAGAAGAGCACCGAACTGTAACCTGGCATAGCTAATGATCTCAGGATGTCGAGGTCTCTGCGGATCATCTGCCAGCAGAGACGTCAAATGCCATGCCAGGGGGTGAGGCAGGGAACAGCAGTAGCAGCAGCACCTGCACTCACCAGTTGATGTTGCAATCGTCAGAACAGCATTCAGAACTGCAAACAGAGACACATCAACAGTGTTTCAAGCACGATGGCATCCGAAGTCGCAGGCTGTCAGCAATATGGGCCTGGTGTGCTTCTCCCGTTGTTGACATAGTGGTCCGTGGTCGTTACACGTACTGCAACTGCTCTTGCAGTCAAGGCAGGAGAGGTGTGAGGCCAGACAGCAGCAGCAGCAGCAGCAAGCAGCAGGGTCGCAAAGGCGGCAGTGGCGGGCCTGCAGGAGGCCTTGCAGCTGTGCCCAAGATGTCAGCAGCAGCAAAGGCAGCAGCAAAGAGAGCAAACATGTGAGCAGCAAAAGCACATAGACTTGAAAGAGGCACAGGCTTGATACCACTGCAGAGCATCCATGCATTGGTGTCTGTCGGGTTCTGCATTGGAGCGCTCAGGAGTATGCTTGCACTGCACTGTGGTCTGCAATCAGTGCTCACCTGGACCACTTGTGCAGAGGCCAGCTAGCGCTATCAGGTACATGACAAGCATAATGCCGCTTGCTAGCTGAGGTCAGGCTTGTTGTATGCTGACTTTCGTGCTTTGGTTGCGTTTGCAGGTTCTCACAGCAGCGCTTTGAGCGGGCCATGGTCGGCACACTCGAAGCGCCAAGCAGCAGCAGCAGCAGCAGCAGCAGCTGGCGGCAACGGCTAAGCCGTGCGGCTGCAGCAAGCGGTGATGATGAGGATGACGAAGACACAGATGGCGCAGGTCAAGCGGATAGCAGCAGCAGCATTGACAGGCAGCTCCTGCAGCAGCCGTACCTGCAAACAGTTGTGCAGCACTTGCGGCAGACAGGTGCACTGGGCCCAGCAGCAGGAGGAGCAGCAGCGGCAGCAGCAGCAGGTGATGCAGGCAACAGCAGCAGCAGCAGCAGCAGTGGCGGCAGGGGCCGTGGCGCTAAGCGCGGCGCTGCGAGGTCACTGCTTGAAGCCCATTCAGCAGTGTTTCAGGCAGCACTGGACTTGGAGCTGCAGGAAGAGTGGGGCGAAGCAGAGCAGCGGCTGCAGGTGAGCATGTATCAATAGCAAAAGTTGTGTTGAAAAGGCTGTATGACTTGCAGCATGCTGCTGCTGGTGGGCTTGGAGCTGCAGGAGCAGTGGGGCAAAGCAGAGCAGCGGTTATAGCATGTATCATATTGGAAGGAGGGAATTGACGCACAGCTTGTATCCGTGCTAAACATCTGCACAAAGAATGCATGTGTACCTGCCAAACAACAACGCACCTGCTGCCTCTTCATGCTTTTGCAGTCGTGGCCTGTGTCCCGCCTGTCTTCGGAGGGTGTTGCGCTGTTTGGGCTTGCAGCAGCACCTGCTGGCGGCATGTACAGGGACGTACTGCTCAAGTTCTTCCTGCCTAACAGGGCGTTGCCTTTCCACAGCTTCTCTCAGGTGCGAGCGGGGTCTTAACATCTGCTTTATGATCAACTAGTTTTGTATTGCTCATGGATGTGTAGTTGTGTGATGAGTGTGGCAGCAGCAACACCACAAGCACAAGACACAGCACCACGCGTGTGGTACATGCTGTGTGCGCTGGACGCCTTTCAACGTGAGCATCTGCTATTTGATTAATGCGCAACCACGTGCTGCTCAAATTCTTTCTGCCTAACCGGGCGCTGCCTTTCCACAGCTTCTCACAGGTGCGAACGGGGCTGTAGCAACAGCACTCATGATGGCCATTGCATGCTGCTGATGTGGTACCTGGGTGTCTCACGGGTGTGCCGTTGTACGATGGTGGTGGCAGCAGCAGCGCCGTCAGCACCACACACAGGTGTCAGCCTGTCACATTTTGTGTTACACTGAAACGTATCCCTTGCGTGGACATCCGCTCTGTATGAACAGTGTGCACCCTAGAAACTGCAGCCCAGCTTTTGCAAATGCTAACACACTCAGCTGATGTCATGCCGCTGCCCGCCTACACACCATGTTTCAGGGTGACATCCTTTTAGTCAGCCAAGCAGATCCCTTAGAAGACTCCCACGAGTCCGTAGTCGTCGACTTCAGCAGCAGATGGATCCGGCTCGCCCTCAACCCCACTGCAGCAGCAGCAGTGTCCGCAGCGGGCCGCGGCGCAGCCTGGCGGCTCGATCTCTTTGCCAACACTGTGTCACATGAGCGATGCAGCGAGGCGCTGAAGCGGTTTGCGGCTGGTGCCGGCGGGCAGGGCGATGCAGCTGCTGCTGGTGGGCTGGCGGGGCAGCAGGTGACGCAGCAGCAGGAGGCGCTGTGGAGGGTGCTGGCTGGAGTGATACCACCAGGTGTGTGTTGGTGTGCTTGAGTTTGGAGTTGTTTCTACTGGGGGTTTGCACAGGATAGGACAGTGATAGGCCGGCGCATGTAGTGAAGTCGGTGGCCTGAGCACCGGCTGCGAGTTCACATGGTTAATAATGTCTTTAGGGCTTGGCAAGCGGCGCACCAAACAGGGTCTGGCCGTTGCAGTACCACATCAGCACAACTCGATGATCCATATCACGTGTTTCTTGGGTTGTTGCCTGCCACTGTTTGCACGTTGCTACTGCTGCTGTTTTGATGCTGGTGCCGACCTGCAGGCCAGACCCTAGCTGCTGCTGCTGCTCAAACCCCACCCTGGATCAGGTCCCCGCAGGGCCGTGACAGGCTGGCAGCTACGTGCTCACGCGGCTGCTGCTGCTGCTGCTGCCGACCTGCAGGCCAGACCCTAGCTGTTGCTGCTGCTGCTCAAACCCCGCCATGGATCAGGTCCCCTCAGGCCCATGACAGGCTGGCGACACGTGCTCACCGTGGCGCTGCTGCTGCTGCTGCTGTTGCTGCTGACTCACAGGCCAAACCCTAGCTGCTGCTGCTGCCCAAACCCCGCCATGGATCCGGTCCCCTCAAGGCCGTGACAGGCTGGCAAGCACGCGAGCTCGCGTGAAGTCACTGGTGGCTGCTGGCCGCATCAACCAGAGCCAAGCCAAGGCAGTTGAGGCTGCACTGACACGCACATGCACGCTGTGGCAGGGGCCGCCAGGGACAGGTGCGGCACACAAGTGCTGCTGCTGCTGCTGCTGCTGCTGTTGCTGCTGCTTTTGCGCAAGCGCTGTTTGACAAGTAATTGGGGCCTCAAGTATATCCTGCACGTGCTACTTGTGCTGCCCACGACAGCTGTATTTGAAGTGCCAGCAAGGTTCTGGTTCTCTTGGTTAATGTTGTTGCTGCTGCTGCTGCTACAGGCAAGACCACCACCCTGCTGCACTTCTGTGAGGCTGCGCTGCGCCTGCTGGCGCCCTCAGGAGGTCAGATCCTGGCTGTTGCTGCATCCAATGTGGCAGTGGACAACTTGGTGGCTGGGCTGCTGCAGCTGGGAGTGAAGGTGGTGAGGATGGGGCAGCCAGTGAAGGTGAGGGCACCATGGGCATCAGTACAGTGCATTTTGCAAGGCAGTGCAGATTCCTTCTGGCAGATATCTGTGGTGCGGCTGGGGCAGTGAAGGTGAGCTGATTCACCAAGGCAGTACTATGCAATGTGGTAGTTGACAACTTGGTGGGTGGGCTGCTGCAGCTAGGAGTGAAGGTGGTGAAGCTGGGGCAGCCAGTCAAGGTGAGGCACCAAGGCAGTACAATGCAATGTCTCTCCTTCAAGCACTACAGCCTTCAGGCAGTACATTGCGTGAAGCCCTGGACAGCCAGTGGCGGCGAGCTGTCAGCAAGGCAGAGCAACGCAACATTTCAAGTAGTACAACTGCGTACTGTGCGCCTGAGCCAAAGCAGGCCCTAGCATGTATCATGTAAGGGCAGGTCGGTGCCGGCCCTGTGTCCTGGGATGATTCTAGCACACACCCTGCTTGCTGTGCTGTTGTTTTCACACTGTGTTGCAGGTGGCTCCCGCGCTGCGTTCAGTCACTTTGGAGGTGTTGGCTGCAGCAACACCAGCAGGGCAGGAGGCAGCCCGCCTCCGCCAGCAGCTGGTTGCGGCAGCAGCAGTAGCAGCTAGTGCGCGCGGCAGCAGCAGCAGCAGCAGGCGTGCCAGCGGCGGCAGCGGCAAGCGCAGCAGCAGCAGCAGCAGCAGCAGCAGCAGTGGCGGGCAGGGTCTGTGGGAGCAGATGCTGGCGCTGGAGGCAGCTGCGGCTGCTGAGGTGCTTGGCAGAGCGCAGGTGGTCGCGGCCACGTGTGTAGGTGCAGGTGAGCTGCCTTGCATGTTTGGTGATTTGCCATTGCTGTGCTTTGTTGCGGGGGGGTGTTGCTCTCAGAGCAGGTTGCTACTGCTGCTGCTGCAAAAGTGTTGTTGTTTGTGTGTTTGTAATAGCATCGCATATGAATGCATGCACACATGGGCGTTCCGTGATCGTGGATGTAGAGAGCGTGCAGAGTGCCTGTGCTTGCACACACTTACTCTGTGCGTGTGCGAGCATGTGAAGCGGTTGTTTGCAAATTTAATTCTGTTAGTTTGGCTATGGGCGCACATGGGGATGCCCTTATATGTGTTTGTTTGTCATCAGCACACGGGTAGAGGGTGTGGAGCCCAGGGGCGGCGCCCCTGGCGACACCCACCCTCTTAGCCTTAACTTACCCAGGAGCTGCAGAGCTGCCTGGGTAGCCACTCACTCACTCGCTTGTTTGTCTATGGTTGGGCGTGGACAAGCGCACGAACACAAGCACGCGCGCGTTTCTATGCATGCGTACACGCACGAGCCTGTGCGAGCGCGCACATTGATGCGCATTTGCGTGCGCATGTGGGCGCGTACTATGCGCGAGTAGTACTCGCGTGTGAATGCACGTGCGCGTGTGCTTGTGCGCGTACATTCTTGGGTGCGTGTCAGTTATGCGTGTGCGCGCGTTTGCGTGTGCGTATGGATTTGTATGTGCGTGTGCGTGTCTATGCACGTGTGCATGCACGTGCGTGTGGTGCGTACGTAGGCGCTTGCGAGAGCCTGCGTGTGCTCTTGCATTTGTGTGCATACGTACGTGTGTGTGCATGCACGGCGTGCATGTGCCACTTGGCATGTGTGGGCTATAATATGTGTGCATGTGCCTGGGCGCTTGCAAGCGTGTGCATGTGTGTGCGTGTGCTGCACGCGCGCGTGTTGTCCTTGCGCGCACATGTGGATGTGCCTGCATGTGTGCGCGTGCATGCGTGTATTACCGTGTGTTTGTGTTTCGCGCATAGACACGCACGCGCGCAAGCAAGCACTGTAATAACAATTGCGGTGGGTGTCTGTGCCACACACAAGCGCACGGTGTGCTTGTGTGTCTGTGCGCACATGCACATGCGGTGTGCACGTTGTGCATGCGTGCATGTTTGTGTATGTGGTGCGTGCATGAACCAGTGACTGCACGCGCGCTTGCACATGCAGGTGTTTTGCTGATGCCTGCATGTGCGTGTGTGCAGATGTACGCGCGCGCGCGCGTGCACGCTCGTGCGCGACTTGCAGATTATAGGTGAGCTTGTGCACGCTTGCCTATGCGCAGGGCTGTGTAAACGGTCGTGTGTGTGCTCGCATGCATGCGGGGGTGTGCGCGGGTGTGCATAGTGTTGCATTTGCGTGTGCGCATATGTGCACATGCTTGTGTTTGCATGTGCGTGCTTGTGTGCGCACGTTTGTTTGCTTATATGTGTAAATGTCTGTGCGCGCGTGGGTGCCTGCACGAGTGCGTGCGTACGTGCATGAATGCGTGCGCGCGCCTTTGCAAAAGCATACCGATGTGCGTGTGCTCATATGTGATTGTGTGCCTGCGCGCATCTGTGTGCGTGCACGTCTGCGTGGGTGTGCGTCTGCGTGCATGTGCGTGCGCGCGTCTGCGTGAGTGCATCTGTGTGCGTACCTGTGTGCGTGCCTGTGTGCGTGCGTGCGTGCGTGCGTGCGTGCGTGCGTAAACGTGTGCGTGCATGTTTGTGTGCGCGTGTGCGCGCGAGGGTGCATATGAGTGTGTGCGCTTGCGCAGGTGCAAGTGCATGTGCTCTTGGTGGCGGTGCTTGACGAGAAGCTTGGTGTTGCTGCGTGCACATGCATGCACATGCGTGCGCGGGCGTTAGCATGTATTGGCGTAGCCTGCTTGCTGTGTCCCACTGCTTGTGCAACCATTCGTGACGTTCAACTTCATCCTGCTCTGCCCGTGTTGCATTTGTCCGTCATTATTCATCGGGCGAAGCCATCATTGCAGAGCGCGGCTTTGAGCTGGTGGTGCTAGACAAGGCTGCAAACTGATAATGCCTGGAATTCATGTGTATGCTTGTGCTGCTCTGCCTACATACGACCAGGCGACCCCATCATTGCGGAGCGAGGCTTTGAGCTGGTGGTGCTGGACGAGGCAACGCAAGCACCGGAGCCAGCAGCACTGGTGGCAGTAGCAGCACGGGTGAGGCCTATGTTGATCGGCACCTTGCAGCAGCATGGCACCTTTCAGCAGCTTTCACAAATGCGTGACTTACGCCTTGGAGGCCTCTGGTGTCAGCTACAGTTGCCACCAATGACAGCAGCAGCTTTCCTTTCCAACAGTTGTAACAGCAACATTTGAACGGAAGGCAGCAACAACAGTTACGCACAGCAGCAGCAACAACGTTACCTCAGCACCAGCAACTGCCAACACTTGCCAGAGCGGTGTTATTAGCCAATGCCGTGTATGCTGCTTCTGCTGCACAGGCCCAAGCGCTAGTCATGGTGGGAGACCCAAAGCAGCTGCCGCCAACCGTGAAGTGCCGCGAAGCCGAAAAGCTTGGCCTAGGCCTCAGCATGTTTGACCGGCTGCAGGCCATGGGCCTACCTCCCCTGTTGCTGGATGTGCAGTACCGCATGCACCCAGCGCTGTGCGAGTTCCCTTCGCAGCAGTTTTACGGCGGCCTATTGCGCAGCTGGCCGCAGCCGCAGGACCGGCCGCTGCCGGGCGGCATCGCATGGCCTAACCCAAAGGTGAAGGCGGTGAGGGACGCCGTTTTGTCTGCAATGCGCTGTTGGTATTGGTGGAGTGTGGGTGCAGTGGATGGGGTGGCAGGGCTGTGATTTGTATGCTTTGCCGAGCTGCGAGTCATGACTGCTGCATGGGCTTGCTGCATCAGCAAGTGCTGAAGCTGGCGAGTGCTTTGTAGCAGCCATCAGGATCAATCACCCTGTGTGCGCTGCATAGGCTGGTGTAAGTTAGGCAGGTTTTTGCATTGTTGTTGGCTATGCCCTTCAGGCACGCAGCGCACACTGGCATGACGCACGTACACACAGCTCCGCAACAATATTCTGCCGGCGTCACTGCTCCTGCTTGTGTGCTGCCGGTGGTTCGAATAAACCTTGCTATACATTTAGAACTTGTATTGAGCTTGCTACATTTCTGCTCCTGCAGGTGCCTGTCATGTTCATCCAATGCAGCGGGCCCGAGAGCCGCACACAGGCCAGCATAGGCATCAGCAGGCAGCGGGAAGCAGGCGCATCAACAGACAGCGGAGAAGAACCTGCAGGTCAACGCAGCAGCGACAGCAGCAGCAGTGCTACGGGGGGTGGCGGTGGCGGCTTCAGCTTCTTCAATGCTGCAGAGGCTGCTGTTGTTGTGGGGTGCCTGGAGCAGCTGCTGCTGCAGGGTGGGCTGGCGTCTGCTGACGTGTGTGTCATCACACCATACAGCGGGCAGGTGAGCTGCTAGTGTATCATGAGCAAGTAGAGCAGATGTATGTGGGTCCTGGCACAAGATGGTGTGACCGACACTTGCATGCACATGCTGTCACTGCACGACAAACATTTACAAACACTGCCACGCTGACACTGTAGGACGCAAACTTTTTAACCTTTGACACGCTGACCTCGCGCATTTACCGCTGCCCACATCCTATGCAGGTCCGGGCGATCCAGCAGCTGCTGCCGCGGTACGCAGTTGGCTCTGCCAGCGGCAGCGATGAGCTAGACAAGGGGGGCAGAGCTCGCAGCGGCAACCGTAATGGCAGCGCCAACGGCAGCAGCAACAGCAGCAGCAGCAGCAGTAGCAGCAGCAGCAGCAGCAGCAGCAGCACAAAGTTGACAGGGGGGTTGCTGGCAGACCTGGAGGTCAAGTCAGTGGATGGCTTCCAAGGCAGGGAGAAGGAGGTTGTCATTTTCAGCGCAGTGCGCAGCAACGCCAGCCGCCGCGTGGGCTTCTTGTCTGACGCGCGGCGCCTGAATGTTGCCATAACGCGTGCTAAGCGTGGCCTGGTTGTGGTGGGCGATGCTCGCACGCTTGCTGCTGATGGTATGTGGGCTGCGTGGCTGAAGTGGGCAGCGCAGCAAGGGGTGGTGGCGCAGGGTGTTGTTACTGCTGAGGTGCTCCCAGGTCCCAGGTAGCAGGCTTGGCATATGCCTGGACAGATCTGTGTACATAGGCAATGTCACACAGGCAATCACAGGTTGATTTGAGGCTCGGCGGCTGAACATTGCCATCGCGTGCCAAGCGTGGCCTGGTTGTGGTGGGTGATGCTCGCTTGCTGCTGATGGTGTGTGGGCCGCATGGCTGAAGTGGGCAGCGCAGCAAGGGGTGGTGGCGCAGGGTGCAGTCACTGCTGAGGTGCTGCTCCCAGGTCCCAGGTAGCAGGCTTGAAGTATGGCCTGCACACTGGCAGAGCTGTGTACATAGGCATTTGCAGCTTGGTTTTGGCTGTATGTGTGGGCTGCGTGGCTGAAGTGGGCAGCGCAGCAAGGGGTGGTGGCGCAGAAAGCAGTTGCTGCTGAGGTGCTGCTCCCAAGTCCCAGGTAGCAGCCTGGGCCTGGCTGTATGGTCTGGACAGATCTGTGTACATGAGCAGTGTACTGCTGCTCCTGCAGCTGCTACGTAGCAGGTCGTTTTGAGCTGTGTAAAGCATGTACGTTGTTGTGGAAACTCTCCATCATGCAACTGCAGCACCAGCTGGTAGTGGTACTGGTGGGGCTTGTGAACATCTTGTGTGTGGTGTTTGTGGGGTGAGGCCAGTCAGTGAACTCTCTGGTCAGAGGTCATGGTCATGAGTGGTGGCCACCTCTTGCTTCACCCCATACGGCATGAGTGGCTGCCCGTTGAAGTTGCTTCAACTGCGGATCGAAACAGCATTATCGGGAAGCGAATTGCTGTTCAGCGTCAGGTCTTATGTGGCACACTGTTACACGCCTCGCACCGAATTGTCTGCAACCACAGCCCGCCACGTCAGACTCGAACTCGGTCACCGAATTCGGTTCCCGGGATATCGCAGGTTTCCGCCTGCTGCAGGATGGCAAAGTAAATCGTTTTTGCTGTATCGTCATTTTCAAGGCTATAAAACGACTCTTGCCCTCATGTTGAAATGTTGATGGCATGCCATTATGCCACACTGGCAGGCCCTAGGGCTCCCGCTGTTCGTTGCCGGACAATATCTCCCAGCCGGAGTAGCTAAAACCAAACAAATAGTCGGGACTGATGCTAGTAGAAGCCACGTTTGTTGCTACCTATGACTTCCTGTCTGACGTGGCGCTCTGTGGTGACAGGAAAGTCGCTATGAGGCATGTAAAGTCGCTACGAGGCATGACTTGGTTCGTCGTGACCTGCTCATGAAGTGCCTTAGGGATATCGTGGTGCACGATAATATGCTGCGTGCGATTGTCGCGATGTACTGGAATGCCCCCATGATCACCAAGTCTGGGCAGACAGCAGGACAGCCTTTTGACAGCACTCGAGGTGTCAAGCAGGGTGACCCGCTGTCCCCTCTGCTATTTGGCATCTTCTTTGATCGTATTGATCAATGGCTGGAGGAGCATGCCGGTGAGTGTGGCGTGCAGCTGGGTGGCAGGCTGCTCAGACTGCTGCTGTATGCAGATGACCTGGCCTT
>RWJK01000188.1:0-14271 GCA_004335835.1 Scenedesmus sp. ARA3 | reverse complement strand
ATGTGGCCATGACGTGCAGGCACCTGCGGGCACAGAAGAGAGCAGCAGCAGCAGCAGCAGCAGGAGCAGCTGTCATTCACCCAGAAGCGAACAACTGAAGCTAGCAGCTGCAGCTGCTGCTGACCAGTCAGCCGCATGTCCGCAGTTCACGTTTGAACCAGCACCACCAGCACCACCAGCAGCGCTGAACAGATGCCTCATGCACCCCAGCATCGCCGCTACTGGCCGCAGCTCAGCCGGGCTGCTGTGCGCCTGGAGCACCACAGCTGACCTTCTACTTCCCACACTTCCCATACAACACCTGCTGCACACCATGGCATTTTGTTGTCAACCCAATTGCCAGGCCACAACGCTGTGCAGCATGCTAGCACCTCCCTCCCCACCACCAGCACAGCAAACTTGTTTGATACATCAGCAGCAGCAGCGTTTAACATCTTCGTACACACCTCAGCATGAGTGCCGCCACAGGCCGCAGCTCAGCCAGGCTGCTGTGCGCCTGGTACACCGCAAACAGCGCAGCCAGGCCAGCCGGCAGCCCCGCCAGCCGCATGTCATCCTTGTACACGCTGTCGTCATCACTCAGGCTCGCAAGCACCCACAGCAGACGCTGCAGCAGCAGCAGCAGCAGCAGGTAGGGTCGAGCAGCGGTTGCAGGCACGACAGAGCAGGAGGCTGCTGCTGCGCAAAAGGCTGCGGGCGTCAACAGTGCGGCCAGCATGCATGCAGCATGTGCGAGTGTAGGGCAGCGGCATCAGCTTGCGTACAACAGCATGCGTACAACAGCATGCGCTGCTGCTGCTGCCCGAGAATGTTTTTTTTTCATTTTACAGCAAGCCAGCTGACTGCCCATTGCGCCTGCATGTCGCTGCTGCTGCTGCTGCTGCTGCTGCTGCTGCCAGCCGCACCTGCAGCAGCTGTAGGTCTGCCAGCACTGCCGCGTCGGTGAGGGCGGCCCGCAGCACCTCCACCACGCCAGCACCATGCAGCACATCACGATACACTGCAGCAGCAGCAGCAGCAGCAGCGGCAGCAGTGAGCACGACAGATCGACTTGAGCGCAGCAGCTCTGCTGACCATAGGGCTGCCTGGTTGAGAGGACACAACACACTGCAAACTCCAGTCTGCTGCTGTAACAATTTCAGTGATGTGTGGAGTCCACAAACATGGCAAAGCAGCACGCAATGCAATGATATGCAGCCTACATGCTGAGTGTTGCTGCTCTTGGCTGAACGGGATCACCAGCAGCAGCGCTTGCCGCTGCCGCGCTTTCTGTCACGGCGCCACTGCCGCTGCTACTGCTGCTGCTGCTACTGCTACTGCTGCTGCCAACTGCCTGATACCAATACTTGCAGCCTGCTCCTTCTGCCCCCGCTGCTGCAGCTGCTGCTGCTGCTGTGGAAAGCCGTCAGCGCTCACCCAGCTTGGTTGCTGCCAGCGCCTGCAGGATCTCCGCGGTGTGGCGTTTCGTGACTGGGCCCACGCCGGGCCGCAGCAGCAGCTGCAGCAGCAGCCTGCAGGCATGCAGCACAAAGCGATACAGCAACTCAGCACAGCACATCGACATGGAAGGTGGCGTGGCAGCCACCGAGGAACTTCATGATCTGGGGTGCTGGTGATGCCAAACACCGCGTAGTGGTCGCTGCTGCGGCAGCTGCTTGCCACATCTGCTCAGCAGCTCAAACGAGTCGAACTGGTTAGTCAGGTCAAACCAGTCAAACAAGGCAACTGTGTGTTTGTTTGCACAATTGCACTTCGGTATCACACAAGCATAAGCTGCTGCTGCCAAGCGTCCAGTGCGGAGCCCTGCCCTGCTCACGTAATCATCCTGCTATTCGCCCTGGCTACGGGCCTAGCGCATGCCGGCACCTTGCAGGTCACCAGCACCCTGCAGTAAACGCTGCTGATGGTGCCGCATCAGCTGCTGCTGCTGCTGCTGCTGCTGCTGCTGCTGCTGCTGCTGTTGCTGCTGCTGCTGCTGCTGCTGCTGCTGCCTCACCTCACTGACTGGCTCTCCACCACCAGGTCTGCTGCACGTGATGGTCGAACTGGCCATTCAGGTCAAACTGGCCAGTCAAACTTGGCTGCTGCCTCACCTCACTGACTGGCTCTCCACCACCAGGTCTGCTGCGCGCTCCGACTCCCGCACACACAGCAGCAGCAGCGCAGTGCCCGGCTGCAGCACGCCCAGCGCCCCATGCTCCTCGCTAGCAGCTGCTGCCTTGATCACCTCTGTGTGCAGCAGCAGCAGCAGCAGCAGCAAGTTGACGTGGCAGGGTGGGTGGCAGAGCAGCAGGGAGCGCTGGCATCACAAGGGAGACGAAAGCGGCAACTGCACAACATGCACTGTCGATCCTTTCGGTTGGCAGTCCGCCAGCTCAAGCAGCAAGCTACACCAGCCATGGAACGGCATGCCGTGACACTGCACAGCCTGCACTGCCAGCATCTTGCACCTGAAGCGCTAGGGTTGCTAAGTAGCGCAGCTGTACCCGCTGGCTTTGCTCTGTCATTTTCCACTGCTTGCTGGTGTGACAACACTGCCACTGCTGCTGCCGCACCTTGCACGCGTGCTGTGCCACGCGCTTGGATGAAGGCTGCTGTGGCAGGGCCTGGGGACAGCCACAGCACAAAGTGCAGCGCCCGGGCCAGTGCTGGCCACTGCGCCTCAGCTGCAAGCCTGGGCAGGCCATCTGCAAGCTGCTCGACGGCCTAGTTGAATAGATACAGACAAGTACAACAGAAACACAAAACAAATTGTGAGCACATTGAGCCCAGCTGGGTCTAGCTGGGGTGTGGGACCACCAACAAGTGCCCAGCGCTGCTGCTAGCTGTCCTGCATGGGCCAAAGCCAAGCAGCACCTTGCGCATGACTTCATCCGGCTCCGTGGCCCGAGGTGACTGTATCCGAGGTGTCTTAGACGCAGTTTTGACCAGCTTAAGAGGCAGCAAGCCACCCAAGCAGAGTGCACCAGGTGGTTTGTGCACCACTGAGGTGGCATCTTGCTGTGTTTCGGACATGGTGGCAACAGATCAAACGTACTATAATCAACCTGTTTTGATCAGCCAAAGGGCCAGTGAAGCTGCTGCTTAAAGGTGCCCATAACTGATTCGGGAGGAATGGTGTTGAACACTGGATCAGACGAGACTGGCCATTGTCGTCGGCCACACCGTTTCCAGGTTTTCAGGATGCAGCATGCGTTGAAACGAGACAGGTTGCGTACGAGGCCCAGACCCTAACCTTGACACCAAAGAACAGCACGTCTGTCTGTCGTCTGCTCGCATTGTTTCAACCCGTGCTTCTGTGCACCCGCTGTCACTTTTGCTTTCACCGAAGACTTTAAACTTGTTCTTGTCGCCAGCATCGCTGTCGCAGCAACAGCTATTACTCATCAGACGTGTTCGACGTGTCTGCGGCAATTCTTGGGCGCAATTTCCTGCTTACGGCAGCTTTAAGACATTTAAATAGTACTTGAAAGCCTTACCGGGCAGCAGAGCTTGTTTGCAGTGAACACACCACACCTATCCCTCGAAGTCTAGAGTCTTCTTTGCCGCGATCGCGCTCACCATGTCGCGCAAGCAGTACAGCCGCTATGTTTTGGTTGTGGACAACCTCAGCAGCAACACTCCCTCATCAGGTGGGCTGCTGGCGCTGGGAAGAGCAGCAGTACCAGCGACAGCAGGAGTAGCAGCGACAGCGCAGCTGGCAGGCGTGCATTTCACCCACATTGCCATGCTTAGCAGTTTTACACCTTCCTGTGTACATCTTTTGCGTTAGCAGCGCCTCTGGCACCGCTGCAGGTCTATAATCATGCTGCTGCCACCGCTGCAGCCACCTGCTTGTCATGACCCATGCATGGGGAATCGCCTTACGCCTCGCCTGTGTTGCCTGCTGTTCCCGCCTGCTTTCCTGCAAGCAGACATCCAGTATGAGTTTGAGATGGCAGGCAAGGTGCTGCACGTGACCCGCGACTATAAGGCGCGCGCCGCACTGGTGGAGTTTGACAGGTACGGTAGCCACTATTCTACTGCTATAGCAGCAGGCGTTGCGCATTGCTGTCCCGCACTGGTGTGGTGCAATGGTGCGGTGTATGATAGCTGCTGTCTTTCACCGACCCTGCTAGGAGTGAAGGATCAGAAAGTTGAAGCGTGCGGTTTGGAGCGAACACAGTCGGCACACTGGCAGATAGATTGCCAGTAGGTTTTTAAGACAGCTTGTGTCGGCCGCTTTCGTATTGCACTGTGCCAGCATTGCAGTGCAGTGCTCTAGCAATTCATGCTGTGTGCTGTGCGGCTGGTCGAACCTGCTCCTTTTTGGTTGGCTGTTGCACCAGCTGCAGCGCGTCCTAGCCAAGACGTGCACAAGCAACCTGCCTGCATCCACCTCCTTCCGGCCACGAACACCTCGCCTCATCAAGCCGGCTGAGCAAGACTGCAGCAAGCCGCGCCTGCAGGTCCTGATCATGCGCAGCGGAATGCAGCATGCTGTTGCTTTGGCGGTTGTAGATATGTGGTCATGTGTGTGCTCTACATGTCATATGCTGAAGTACAAGGTTCCAAATGTTACTCCCCACAAGCCACACCTCTTGACATCAGCACCGCTTTTTTTATTACTGGGGCGGTACAGTTGAAGAGGCTTGCCTTCTCTTCTGGCACATGCTTTGCTTTGTGTAACGGATGTTCATGTTGCTTAGAGATGTACAGCCCACTGCAGCAGCACCAACCACCTCCATCCCGCTGTGTGCGCAGCACTGTTGTTGGTCTCGGCTGCGCCTGACTGCCCTGCCTGGCTGGTGCCCTGCCTTGCTGCGCTACGTGGTGCCTCTTGACTCTATGCATTGCAGGTCATCTGATGCCAAGTACGCATGGGACAAGATGGGTGAGTACCTGCAGCACTGCTGCTAGTAGCATTTGCTTTCTAGTGCTGCCATGTGCTCAGCACATGGCTCATACAAGCTAGCTGGCTGCATTCACCAGTCTGATGTGTTAGCAATGTCCCCTGCTCCTGCTGCAGCGCCACATGCATGCTGCTGCCTAGGGAACCGCTTGCACACACAGCATTGCATCCTCTTCGACCCCGCGGCCCATTCCGACACACTGCATGTGCTGTGGCCCTGCTGCATGTGCTGTGGCCCTGCCGCGTACATGCTTCTTTTCTTTTCCCTTCTCCGCGCAGACGGCTTCAAGATGGATGGCCGCCGCTGGAAGGTGGACTGGGCGTCCCGTGCTGACTTTGAGCTTTTTGGCTGGCGCTGGACGGAAGGGCGCTCACCCTCACCACGCAGGTGAGGCGCTGACGCTTATGTTCTTGGGCTGGCTGGCTGGCAGGCATATGTGCAACATCAGCATGTGTCTGAGGACATGCAGGCAACTGCTGCTTGCTTTGATATGTGCAGGCTTGGAGGAGGCCACAGCCACATGGTGTGTTTGACTGTGGACTGTTGGCTGGCGTTGTGGGCGCACAGCCGCTGCGCCAGCACTGGAAGTGGTTGCGGGAGCAGCGCTTGGCGGCTGCTGGCGCTGGCATGGTGTCTGTGCATGCGTGCTGCTGCTATGATGTGGCTGTTTGGACCTGGCGCTTCCTGTCTGCGTGTTACCTGGCTCCGTGGAAAGGCTGCAGGAACCCAAGCTTGCTGCGTGTGTTTGCTCTGTTTCCCCTACATCCTGCGTCCATGCCCGGCTTGCATATGCGCGGCAGGCGCTCACGCTCCCGCTCCCCTGCCACCCCCCACGACAAGGACCTCAAGCGCCACAACAGCCACTCTCTGTGTATCTCTGCTTGCTGCTTGTCTCTTGGATGCTTGCGCGCCTTTGCAAATGATTTAGTCAATGATTGTGTAACAAGCTTGCTGCTTGTGTTTGCTCTGCTCCCCATGCATCCTGCGTCCATGCGTGGCCTGCATGCGCACGGCATTTGGCGCCTTGCTACTGCTGCATACGGCCAGGCGCTCACGCTCCCGCTCCCCTGCCACCCCCCATGACAAGGACCTCAAGCGCCACAACAGCCACTCCCCGGAGCGGGCGCGATCACTATCGCCAGACCAGGCAAGGCGTGGCAGCCCCAGCCAGTGAGGACGGCAGCAGCAGGGACCACTACTACGACTGAGCGGACGGTTTCGATGGTTTCTGATGGTTTCTGATGGTGATGCAGTGTGATTGCCGGTGCTGCGGTTGTGTGTGTCACATTGCAGCTGACGTGGGCTGCTGATCGAGCGCGTGTGTGCGCGGGTAGAACCGGGTTTTGCTGGCAGCACCACTGCTGTTGGCAGTTGTGTGCCAGGAGCTGCTGCAGGCATCGCTTGCCTGCTGGATGAGAGTGATTTTCTAGTGTGTTGGCTGCAGTCAGCGTGCATGCATTTTTGCACCGCTGTGTTCACGGCCTTGATGCGGGGTTGGTGTGGCAAGCACGTACTGTACAGCGCCTGGTTTCTGCTGGTGTTGCAGCTGTGGGATACTCCAATGCTGTGCTGCACGCCAGCTGGGCAGCATTGCAGGAGTGGTTACTAGTGGCTTGTTGAGGAGAGGGCTATGCTGAGTTTGGGGGGGCGGGTATTGTTCCACTTGGCAGGTTCTCGCTGCCATGTGGCTTTACAGGTTTCTGTGTAGCCGCTGCTCCACACTCTTTGTCAGTGTGTTGCGGGGCGAGATGTTGTTGCAGCGCTGTGTGCGTTGCACAGGTTATTAATGCACTATTAGCTGAAATGGCTTTGCCTGAAGCAGGTTACATCTGCAGCCGCAGCCCGGCCTTGTGTCAAGGTTGTTGCCAGCTGAATCCTGTGGTGTCGGCAGGCAGATCGTCTGTTGCTCACTACCACCTGCGAGTAAAGGTTGCTTGCGTGTTTGCCGTTCTTGGTGGGATTCAATGCCACCAGTACATACAAATATGTTACGTTTCAAAGTATGCGTGTTATTGTTATGCGGGCCATCCACATGGTCCTGTCTTGTTGCGGATGAAAGCTGTGCAGGCAGCTGCTCATGGCAAGCTGGTTGCAGCTTTGCACTGTGTGTTGACTACTGTGGAGCGCAGATGCAGCAGGCGCATCCTGGACGCCTGGAGGCACCCGCTGTAACTGTTGTCTGCGACCCAGGTATTTTTGCCAGCTGTTACAGTCCCTAAGAACATTCGGGAGAACACTGGCCTCACATGGACATGCCATGATTTGTATCCAGACTGCAGGCAATCAGCAATCTCTGATAGCTGGCGGCACCAGCAAATCATCGATCAGATTGACAGCTGCAGCCCACGTCGCCACCACAAGCATTTGCGCACTTCTGACATATATGCTGTATGCACTGCTGTGCCAGGGGGTAGCATCACCTGGCGGCGCATGCAGCACAACAAGACAGCAGCACTGAAATAGAACCACACTACAAGAAAAGGAGCGGCCTCACTGAGGCCATTGGCAATGGCTAGGTCGTTGTGCCATGCGCTAAGTACACTGCGGTAACTACCTGCACATCGTGCTCTGAAAATCAGCCGCTGCGACGTGAGGGCTGCGCTCTGAGCACTTGCTTACTCGACAATCAAGGAGCAGCAGCGCAGCTGCATCCACTCGCCAACAGGACACACCACGGCAATGCACCCGACTCCCAGGCTAAGACACACTAGCTCCCTCGTTGCTATCCGCACTGGGCAACCACAAAGGCCAGGCCACGCCTGCTCTGCATGTGCGCAACAGCATGCAAGCACCCACGCTTCCAGCAGATGACCGCCAGTGCAAAGCTGCCAACGACAGCAGATGTCTGCGCCACACATGCAATCCTGGATGGCACAGTGCGCTGCACATGCATCCAGTCAATACCGATGCGTCACAGTTGTGTGGGACAGCAATTGTGGTGGTGCAGGGCCGGCATGAGCAGCCAGCAGCAGCCGCAGCAGCCCATTACACCCTCCAGAACCACACAACAGCCCTCCACAAACCTGCCAGATACCTGCTGCATGCAGCCACAACGCCACAGTACCCAACACACACAGGATCCATCTGCCAGCCTGCCACCTGCAGCAACATGCCATCGGCACTGTTCAACACCACAACCCCTAAACCATGCAGCAGAGCAACCACCAGGCAGCGACAACAGCACCCACCCCTACCAGATTATACCACAGCCTCACACCACGTGGTAGCCGGCCGTGCTCATGCCGCGCTTCTGCCCAAACTTGACCGGCTGCCCCGTCTGCGTGCTGCTCACGCCCTCAATAGCAATGTCGCAGAAGGTCTTGCTGCTGCTGAAGGACACCTCAATCGGGTACAGCGCGTCAGGGTCGCAGGCGGGCACCACAAACTCCATGCTGCCCGAGCGGTTGGTGTTGTCGATGAGGTCGATGCTCCACAGCAGCGCGCCGCGCCGGCTGTCGTAGCGCCAGTCGCCGTCCACCTGTGGCAAAAGAAACAAAGCAGGAGCAGCAGCAGATGCACTGAGTCAGACGCTGTCGTAGCGCCAGTCGACGTCCACGTGCGGAGCAGTGATAGCAGCAGCAGCAGCAGCAGGTACAGCAGAGTGCAGCAGACAGGTTAGATGCATTGACTCTGATGCTGTCATAGCGCCAGTCGTCGTCCACCTGCGGCATGCAACGCAGACGTGACAGACAGATGGATTTGGTGACTAGCGGTGCACCTTTGCAGTGAAAGGCACGGGTAACGCAAGCACTGTACGGCACTGCAGCGACACGTGTCCCACGACACACCAACACCCAATCATTGAGGTTTTGGTGAATCCTGCGCTGCCAGGAGCTGCGGTGGTGCTGTACAGTGCTTGCGTTACCCGGCCCTGCTGTGGCAGAAACTCGTACCGCCCTTGCGCAGCAGCAGGAATGATCACAATCAGCACAGCCTGCTGTCTTGCGCGCACTTGTCTGACCGCACATTCTCAACCACCACTTCATATGCGACTCTCGCGTCGGGCGCACACACGCACCTGGTTGACCTGAGGTGCGTGGCTCATGTGTGGCAGGGGAATCGCAATCACCACGCGCTCCAGGTCATAATCCACTGCGCTCTCGTACTCCATGTTCACGTAGCATTCAAAGCCTGAACACAGCCTGCTGCCTCAACACACATATTTGACCACACACACATCACTGACCGCACATGACTACACAGCACTCACAGCCAGAACACAGCCTGCTGCCTCAACGTACAGATTTGACCGCACACACATCTATGACCGCATATATAACATGCCGCACCTGGTTGACCTGCGGCGCGTGGCTCATGTGTGGCAGCGGGATGGCAATCACCACGCGCTCCAGATCATAATCCACTGCGCTCTCGTACTCCATGTTCACGTAGCACTTGGAGCTGGAACACAGCCTGCTGCCACAATGTATACATATTTGACCGCACACACATCTCTGATCGCATATGTTCGCACACCACTTACAGCCAGAACAAAGCCTGCTGCCTCAACGTACATGTGCGACCGCGCACACATCTGTGAGCACAGATATATAACATGACGCACCTGGTTGACCTGCGGCGCGTGGCTCATGTGCGGCAGGGGGATCGCAATCACCACGCGCTCCAGATCATACTCCACTGCACTCTCGTACTCCATGTTCACGTAGCACTCGGAGCCGCTTGCGGAGGGCCAGCATGACAGCGTGAGCGGCACCAGCGACTCGTCGCGGCTCTGGAAGCGCCACTTGAGCACGCCCAGCTCGCTGCCTGCAGCAGCAGCAGCAGCAGCAGCAGCAGCAGCAGCAGCGGCAGCAGCCATTCACGAGTCGTTGTGTGATGTGGGTAAGCGTTACTAAGGGCTGCAGATGAAAAGCATCACCACCTGCCTTGTGCAAGCAGCACATGTGGAACATGGCACGTTGCAGCCCCTTGCTGTGCTGGTAGTGAGCCGGCAATGGCGCCCCTGCACAGCATGCCCCTGGCCCACACGTGGGGAAGGGCCTGCTGGGGCTCTTGAACCCCTGCATGAACCAAACAGGAAGCTGCGCGCACCTGTGGGGAAGGGCCTGCTGGGGTCCCTGAGCCCCTGCTCTTTGAAACAGGGGCCTCAACACGGCTACATGCCCCGGCTCTATTCTACTACTTCACTACTCGTTGCCCCTTGCATGCCCCAGGGCCGCACCTGTTGGGAAGGGCCTGCTGGGGTCCTTCAGCCCCAGCCGCATGTTGCAAATAATGTTACAGGTACAAAACGTCCTGCTCTGCCTGGCTGTCCCTGCTCAGAAGTCAGCGCACCTGTGGGGAAGGGCCTGCTGGGGTCCTTCAGCCCCAGCACACCGTTGCAAATCGAATATCAACCACAAAACACAATGCTGTGCCCTTCTTTCTGCCCGCACCTGTTGGGAAGGGCCTGCTGGGGTCCTTCAGCCCCAGCACACCGTTGCAAACCGAATTGAACCACAAAACACAATGCTGTGCCCTTCTTTTTGCCCGCACCTGTTGGGAAGGCCTGCTGGGGTCCTTCAGTCTCAGCACACCGTTGCAAACCGAATTGAACTACAAAACACAATGCTGTGCCCTTCTTTCTGCCCACACCTGTGGGGAAGGGCCTGCTGGGGTCCTTCAGTCTCAGCACACAGTTGCACACCGAATTGAACCACAAAACACAATGCTGTGCCCTTCTTTCTGCCCGCACCTGTGGGGAAGGGCCTGCTGGGGTCCTTCAGCCCCAGCACGCCATTGCCGTAGCCGGCCTTGTCGATGTTGGGGTGCGTCTTGAACTGGAAGCCGGGGTTGGCGCCCTGCCGGATCTGTGGGAGGAACAGCAGCAGCAGCAGCAGCAGCAGCAGGACAGCAGATGTTGGGGTGCGTCTTGCACTGGAAGCCGGGGGTTGCGCCCTGCCGGATCTGCGGAAGGCACAGCAGCAGCAGCGGCGGGGAGGCAGGGCAGCAGAGGGCAAGCTCACGAGCAGCTCACTCACGAGCTGAACCACGCTGCACACCAAGCCGCCGCACCTGTGCCGCCACATACGCGCCCGCGTCGCTGCCCACCACCACCGCTTACACATGAGCTCTTGCACATGTAACACGTGCTACACGACAACAAACTTTGCCACCTGCGCACCTGTGCCGCCACGTATGCGTCTGCGTCGCTGCCCACCACCAGGCTCATGGTGGCTGCTGTCAAGAGTCCAACACAAGTCACACCAAGTCCTTGATAAAGTCCTGAAAACGTACCTGTGCCGCCACGTATGCGTCTGCGTCGCTGCCCACCACCAGGCTCATGGTGGCTGCTGTCAAGAGTCCAACACAAGTCACACCAAGTCCTTGATAAAGTCCTGAAAACGTACCTGTGCCGCCACGTATGCGTCTGCGTCGCTGCCCACCACCAGGCTCATGGTGCCCTGCACCTCCAGGCTCTCCAGGCCCCCGGTCTTGCTGAGCACCACGGTGAGCTTCTCGTCGATGCCGATGAACACGGGCTCTGCGAGATGGCAGCAGCAGCAGCAGCAGCGATGCGGCAGCAGGTGAGCACGGTGACAGACAGAGCATGCTACCATGAGCTCCTCATTGATGCTGATGAACACAGGCTTTGTGTGATGGCAGCAGCGGCAAGGCAGCAGCAGCAAGGAAACAGCAGCAAGGTGGCAGCAGGTGAGCAAGGCAACAGACTGCTCAGCACCACGGTCAGCTTCTCGTCAATGCTGATGAACACAGGCTCTGTGGGATGGCAGCAGCAGCAGCAAGGCGGCAGCAGTGACAACAAGGTGACAGACTGCTCAGCACCATGGTGAGCTGGTGAGCTGCTCGTCGATGCCGATGAACACGGGCTCTGATGATGGCAGCAGCAGCAGCAGCAGCAGCAAGGTGGCAGCAGCAGCAGGTGAGCAAGGTGACAGGCTGCTCAGCACCACGGTCAGCTTCTCGTCGATGCCGATGAAACAGGCTCTGTGGGATGGCAGCAGCAGCAAGGCAGCAGCAGCAAGGCAGCAGCAGCAATGTGGCAGCAGCGAGGAGGCAGCAGCAGCAGCAGCAGCAGGTGAGCAAGGTGACAGGCTGCTCAGCACGACCGTCAGCTTCTCGTCGATGCCGATGAAAATGGGCTCTGTGTGATGGCAGCAGCAGCATAGTGGCAGCAGCAAGGCGGCAGCAGCAGCAGCGGTGGCAGGTGAGCAAGGTGACAGACTGTTCAGCACCACGGTGAGCGGGTGAGCTTTTCGTCGATGGCAATGAACATGGGCTCTGTGAGATGGCAGCATCAGCAGCAGAACAGCAGCAGGTGAGCAAGGTGGCAGGCTGCTAAGCACCACGGTCAGCTTCTCGTCAACGCCGATGAACACAGGCTCTGAGGGGCAGCAGCAGCAGCAGCTGAGGTGGCAGCAGTTGAGCAAGGTGACAGACTGCTCAGCACAAGGTGAGCTTCTCGTCGATGCCGATGAACACGGGCTCTGTGGGATGGCAGCAGCAGCAGATTGACAGCAGCAGCAGCAGCAGCAGCAGCGGTGGCAGGTGAGCAAGGTAACAGACTGCTCAGCACCACGGTCAGCTTTTCATCAATGCCGATGAACACGGGCTCTGTGGATGGCAGCAGCAGAGTGGCAGCAGCAAGGCGGCAGCAGCAGCAGGAGGTGAGCAAGGGAACATGCTGCTGAGCACCACCGTCAGCTTCTCATTGATGCCGATGAACACGGGCTCTGCGGATGGCAGCAGCAGCAGCAGCAAGGTGGCAGCAAGGCGGAAGCAGGTGAGCAAGGTGACATGCTGCTGAGCACAACGGTGAGCTGGTCAGCTTCTCGTCGATGCCGATGAACACAGGCTCTGTGATGGCAGCAGCAGCAGCTCAGTGGCAGCAGCAGCAAGGGAACAGCAGGGCAGCAGCAGGTGAGCAAGGTTACAGGCTGTTCAGCACCACCGTCAGCTTCCCGTTGATGCCGATAAACACGGGCTCTGTGGATGGCAGCAACAGCAGCAGCAGCAGCAGCAGCAGCAGCAGCAAGGCGGCAGCAGCAAGGCGGCAGCACGAGAGCAAGGTGACAGGCTGCTCAGCACCACGGTCAGCTTCTCGTCGATGCCAATGAACACGGGCTCTGTGGGATGGCAGAAGCAGCGGCAACAGCAAAGCAGCAGCAGGGCGGCAGCAGAGCTGAGCCGCGCCAGGTCGTCCAGGCTGGCCACGCCCTCCTCACACCCCACCGGCCACCTTGGCCAGGCTCCCCAGGATGCTGGCAGCGCCCTGGCCTGCTTACAAACCATACATGCGCACCCGTCCTGCACCCATGGTCTCTGCTATTCAGGCTAAGCAGCATCGCGCTGGGGCCAGCCACCGCTAATCAGACTCAACTGAAATGACCTGCGTTCCGATGGGCGCCCCACCCACAGCCACGCTGGGCCGCGAAGGCTCATCCAAGCTCGCCACGCCCTCCTCTTTTGCAAGGCTCTCCAGGATGCTGGCTGCACCCTGGCCCCACTTTTCCCCACAATACATGTGCACAGCAATCCGGCAGCCCCAGCACTCTGCTGCCCAGGCTGGGATCCACAAAGGCTGAGTGTATCTAAATCTCTCATCCCCACTCACCCGAGATGACCTGTGTGCCCACAGGTGCCCCGCCAACAGCAACGCTCGGCCGCGACGGCTCATCCAAACTCGCCACGCCCTCCTCTTTCGCAAGGCTCTCCAGGATGCTGGCAGGCCATTTGCCCCACTTTGCGCACGATACATGTGCACACCAATCCTGCAGCCCTAGCGCTCTGCTGCCTAGGCTAGGATCCACAAAGGCTGAGTGTATCTTCACTACTCAACCAGACTCACCCGAGATGACCTGTGTGCCCACAGGCGCCCCGCCAACCGCCACGCTGGGCCGCGAAGGCTCATCCAAGCTCGCCACCCCTTCCTCTTTCGCAAGGCTCTCCAGGATGCTGGCTGCACCCTTGCCCTTGCCCAGCTGCATGCCCTTCTTGGGCAGGCCGGCCTTGGGGGCAGCTGCAGACGCTGCGCTGGCGCTGCTGCCGCCGAAGCCGCCGCCACTGCCAAGACCGGGCATGCCAAGAGAGGGCCCTGAAAGTGACACAGCACAGAACAGAAGCGGCGGTGAGAGACATGCAGGCTGCTGCAGCAAACGCTGAGCTGGCGGAGCTGCCGCCGAAGCCGCCGCCGCTGCCAAGACCGAGCATGCCAAGAGAAGGCCCTGGCAGTGACACAGCAGCAGAGCAGCAGAGCAGAAACAGCGACGAGAGACTTGCAGGCTGCTGCTGCAGACGCGGAGCTGGCGCTGCTGCCGCCGAAGCCACCGCCGCTGCCAAGGCCGGGCATGCCAAGAGAGGGCCCTAGCGGTGACACAGCAGCAGAGCAGCAGAGCAGCAACAGTGGTGAGAGACTTGC
>RWJK01000187.1:0-43014 GCA_004335835.1 Scenedesmus sp. ARA3 | reverse complement strand
GCGGAACAGCCTCTGCAGCCACACAAAGCATCCCAGAACTCGTCGTGTTACCAATGAAAAAGTAACAACATAGGTTTGACCGCGCTGCACTCTGCAAGCACAGCCGCTGAGGACCGGCTCGCACCAGCCGCGCACGCAGGGGCCTTTGGTGACACCACCAGCAGCAGCAGCACAGGTGGGCAGCAACACGACCAGTGCATTCCACATTCTGCACAGGCACCAAAAACAGGGGGCTCCAAAACACGTCTTTTCAGTGCCAGGCAGTCAAGGCAGCACACAGCCAGCTGCCAGTCGCATGATGCGTGCAACACATCATCACGAATACACACATGCAGCTGCAGCACAAGGCACGCAATAGACAATAAGAAACCAATGAGGCATTCCAGGCACAGCAGGGGGGCTGCAGCAGCCAGAAAAAGCCGCTCCCGCCATTTCTTAAGGGCACCCGTTTAATCGAATTGTGGAGTCTACAGACGTCCCAGCTACAATATAAGCACACCAAATGGCAGCCACACATCTCTATTTTTATCCACCATTTTGGCTCAGACTTCTTTTTGCAGCCTACTGCTGGACTCCAGCAGTGCAGTTGAGAAGCATCATCAACTCACACTCACAGCGCAGCCGCCTAGTGGGTTCATGCACCTGCCTATGCACTGATGCCTTTGGTGCTCAACAGTAATTAGCTACTGCAGCAGACAAGAACACAATTGTCCTCTGTGCCAGCAAGGCACCCGTGTCAGTGACACGCACACCAAACTGCACACTGCACACATTGACATAAGGGCGAGGTCTGCATTTGCAACTGGCAACAACAATGTTGCGGATTGATGCGCCAGCATCAACTTTGCCACCCATTTGACAAGGGATTTGCGTATGCCACACCGCGCAAGTTTGAATCTGTACCAACATAGCAATCTGGCCCCCACACATGCATTACCAAGCAACGCCGCAGGTTTGCAGCAGCAAGCAGCTGTCACTGCATGCTGCATTGCACTCTGGTGTCCCTGGACATTGACTGTCCCGGGTTTGGATGAACAGGAAGCATACCAGCAACAACAAACAAGCCATGCTGCACCTGCGCATGCCCAACGTACGCAAGTCTTTGTTCAGCAACCATGGCAGCTGCAGCAGTGCTGCCGCACTGCTGCAACCCCTGGTCGCTGTCGATCCCAAGGCAGGTACAACGCACGGCAAACAGCTCAAACAGGCACCCTGTGTACAGTAGTGCAGGGAGCACCCTATCTGCACGTGATACGCACATAATGTATGCAATTGCTAGCAGCAGTGTTGCTATAAGTATCATTTTTGTGTGTATAAGCTACCCATAGGGTGTACAGCTATACAGAACAAACACCATTCACGGTCTTTGCAAAGCCAAGTCAATGTTGAACACAGCATGCCAGGCATGCACCCACCCATCCCACAGCAACCTGTCATGTGACTGGCAGGTAGCCTTCCTGTGATGTCCCAACAAAGCAGTAGGTGCCAATGCTTCACACACTGTACAGTATACATGTATACACAATCTTACATGCAGGCCTAGCATCAGCAGTGCTGCACCACTGTTGGCACATGAGCAGCAAGACAACAAAAACTTACACACAAACTGTAACTGTTTGGAGCCTTTGTCTCCACAACACCTATGTGGGCATGCTATCAAGCAACTCTGCTGAAAGTGTACAAGAGTGTGAGTCCTGCAGCCAGCCGCTGTACACACCATGTGGCAGAGGTAGGAGCTCACCGATCGTGTCATGATACAGCAACATACAGCATCGCATACAGTTGCAAGACCTGAGCCGAGCAGCTAGCCAGCTATAGCTTCGATGCTCTCCTTGAATTCGCTCGTGTGCCGCAGCCTGACAATATGCAGGCGAATACCAGCCCAGCGCAGGTCGGTGAGACCTACAAGGCAATAGCAACTAGTTACTAACAGCTGTCAGTAACAACACAATACCAAGCCTAGCTCCACAACGTAAGCCAAGCGCATCACATTGTGTGTCGTTCCCCATTGCACAAGGAAGCTTCTTTGCTGCACATGGCATGCATGCAGGGCAACAGAGTTGCAGCAACCACACTGTTGAGAGCGGCTGATGCCGAGCAGCTGCTGCAAAGTCACACGAGCGCGATGCATGCCAGACCGCATGACCAGAACTTGCGGGGCAGCCAAATGCTGGCAGATGTGCCAAAGCCCAGGCAAAAGATCAGCAGATCCATGCCAAATCTGGAGTTTGCAGGACCACTCATAACCACAGGAACCATACCCACACATCTGCATGGTCCGTACCCTGTGACATATCTCTCTCAAAAAACATCCAAAGAGCAGTACAAAAACAGCCAGGCTGACCCAGCTACAAAGCAAGTGATCAACACGTAGAATCTGGACGGCTTTGAGCAAGCAACTGGCAGACAGCAGCTATGGCAGTCAATGCCAGCTCTTGCAAGCAGCTGTGGGAGCTGTGTGCGGCACATATGGCATGCTTGGCGGCAGCACATGTGAGCGGGTACCACGAGGGGGCTGCAAAGCAGCAAATACAAAGCAAACAAGCATATGCAGGCTGTCCCTGAAGCTGCAATGTGAATGCAGCATATACAAAGCAATCAAGCATTCACCCTGTCCTGGGGGCTGCAAAGCAGCAAATAAAGGCACCTCCTTGAAAAGCAGATGCCCACAAATGTGTCCTGTAAGCAGACTCGCAACAAAGCAATGCGGCACCAGTGTCACAAAGCATGCCCTGATAGCATTGATGGTAATGGGAAGAACGGTACACACAGCAAGGCAGTCTGGCAACACCCTACAATGCAGCTGTGCATCAGGCAAGCGTGAGGCACCAAGCTGGAACACAGCGCGACAACAACGGTATGCATCTGCAAAGGGAAACACGCTCTTGCCTTCAGTCCGACAAAGCAAGCAATGCAACCGAGTGCCACCAAACCCCTGCACAACAGAGCATGGAGCAACAGCCACTGAGTCAACATCAACAACATTCACCCTGCTAACCGGCCTCGTGTGCTGATACTGCTAGCAACGCTGCTGGTATCAACCGGCCAGTGCACTGCACGACTGCTGTCCTCAACCTGTCAAGCCTGCTCATCCCTCCACGTTTCCTGCAAATCGCCACAACTGCAGGCTTGACTAATGAACTGCAGTTGCATCTCATATTCACCACTCGCCAGCTGGGCCGTACTCGCCCCACACGCCACCAGCCCCACTCGCATCATCCTGCCCCGCAGCCCAAGCATGGCGGCCCATCCACACCTCACCAGCCTCCCCCTCAACAACCAGCTGCCGCTGCTGCTGCAGCTGCTGCCGGTTGCACTGGCTACTTGCACTAGCGCCTGCTGCTGCAGATGAACCTGCTGCTGCCTTCACCAGCGCAAGTCCAGCAGGCCAGCACTGGCTGTGAGGGCACTCGCAGCCATTCAGCCGCCTGTGAGGGCGTTCCACCATAATGCCGCATGCAGTCAGCTGCAGAAACACCAAGCGCTGCAGGCCCCGCTTTCCTGCAAGTGCGCACAGTGCATCAGCTGCCTCAGGACAACAGCTGCTGCACAGCAGCTCCACTGGCAGAGCTACCTCCCGCAGCTTTGGCAGCTGCTGCAGCTCTGACAGGACTGCTGCTGCATCTGCGCCGCCGCGGCTGCTGCAGCTGCCGGTCAAACGTACTGCCTGCAAGCTGGTCAAACTAACAATTCCTGCAAAGCCGGCTAGCCCTGAAGACAGCTGGCTGTGTAGCGCCAGGCGCGTGAGCTGCGTCATCTGCTGCAGCTGCTGCAGCAGCGGGTTGTTGCGCAGGGCGCCGATGCCCTTTATTGCTTGCAGGAGTGCCGGAGAAGCAAGGTCCAGCAACGGCTGAGCTCCTTCTGTTGCGCTGATCTCTGGGAGCCTGTACAGCACCCGCAGGCTAGGCAGCAGGGGCTGCAGCTGCGCCACATTGCCAGATGCATGGCTGCTGCTGCTGATGGCATTGCTGCGCTGGCCTGCCCACTTGCTCGCGCTGCAGCTGACGTACATGTGGCACGCGCCAAAGTGCGTGACGTGCGGCAGGCAGGCGTCATCTGTTGCTGCGAATGACAGCCGCTCGCAGAACAGCTGCTGCAGGTTGGGTGCAAACGCTGAGATGGCTGCAGCGCTGCGGCCGTAGCAGCCGCCGAAACTGAGAGCCAATAGCCTTGGCAGCTGCAGGCCGGGAGGCAGCACTGCATCTGCCCTGCCCAGGTCAAGCCGTGTGAGGCCTGCTAGTGCTCCTGATGCAACAAAGGAAGCCGGCAGTCGCTCATCTAGGTGGGTGTTGATGCGCAGGTGGGTGAGGTTGGGCAGGCGGGAGATGGCCTCTTGCAGGAGAGGCCACTGCGGCTCAGTCAGCAGGTCCAGGTGCTGCACGTGCTCCCACTTGCAGGAAGATCCTGGCTTGGCTACTGTGGCTGAATCCTGCAAGGGGAAGAGGCAGTAGGGAGGCAGGGTGACGAAATCATCAATGCTGGGTGGTTCCATGGTGATTTGACATGTGTGACTGGAAGGCCGTGGCTTTGCAGGAGGACATCAGAAGCGCTATACAGACAGGCTGTGGGCAGATAAAAGGGTGGACACTGCGGGCGACTCCACCAGCAGCAGCATACACTGCTGCCAGGGCCTTGGACTGCGATGCAGTTTCGCACTGACCCAGCAGCGGTACCGCATCATACTTTGACTGTTGCAAACACCAAATTGCCTACAATCTCTACTGAAACGCAACGAGAGCCCTATGTTTAGTATATTGATGCCTGTTTGCAAGCTGCTATAGCGCGTGCATGCACAGCAGTGCTGCTGAGCAGCTGCACACACTTGCTCTGGAAGCATCAGGCAGCTGCTGGCCGAACACGGAGCTACCCTATCTACAAGCAATGTAGTTTGTATGCTTAAACATCTCCAGCTCAAATCCTGGACACCTATGCAGTAAATGCGCTATAATACAAGCGGTTGCCGTGGTTGAGCAGAACTGTCGGGCAGTACGTGTGCCGGGTTTTTTGCTGCAGAACGCACGTCAATCGCATTAAAAAAACTCACTGTGATGATGCTGATCTCCCAGTCCTTGATGAAGAGGGTGCGAAGCATGGGTGCGATGAGCTTCTCCATGTCGCGGCAGGTAAGCCTTGCAGCGGCATGGTCTGATCGCGGCAGATGCTGCACGATGAGCTCTAGCAGGTCACTTGGAAGGGCGATGTCATCCTCAAAATCACGCTTGGCATCCTTTACATCGCTTTCAGGCGCGTGCGAGGCTCGGGCATCGAGAGGTAGCCTGCTGCTGCTGCCCAAGCAGTGGGCGATCAGCGCCCTGAAAGGATCTACTGGCACTAACAGCATCTAATCAGAGCGTTTTACTAATGCTAGTGGTTTTTTTTCTGCGGCACTAATTGAGCTGTCGCAAATGGCTTCCACACGTCAAATCGTCTTGTGATAACACTAGTTATCGCCCTTCATTTGCAGCAAAGCAAGATATGTTTGGTTTACAAGACGTATGTGCTTCGCAAGGGCCAGTCTGACTGCATCTACCCGCTGCAACAACCTTGGATGGCGTTGGGAGCTGCACTCGTGTTCTTGGTGAATCGGTGGCAGGAATCCCAGAAACACAGGAGCACATAAAACGCAGGTAGTTCGTCTACTTTGCTTGCTGCTCTTGAAAAAGGTCAATTTCACTTACTGTACAGGTGGCCTTCCGCTCACCACTTGCTGCAGCGCCCATTCATCCAATGAGGCACTGTTGGTGCAGGCAGGTCAGCGGATTCGGCGCCAACGTCCAACAATGTCCGAGGAAATCAGCGCAGGAGAAGAGAAGCACCGCAACAGCTGCGCCCTTGCATGCAAACAGCGCACTCTTGGATTAGCCAATGGCGGCAGCGGTACTGCTGCTCTATGCTAGTGCCAGCATGACTCGAGCAGCTCAAAGCACTGCTGAGCTTGCCGTACACATGCGATCAATTAATGCTGCACCAGTTGCACTCGAAGTTGAGACAAATCATGCAGGCACGGTCTCCATCAATCCCTTCTGGCAAGCTTCTACTGTTCATGACTTGCACACACAGCGCAGCAGCCACACGCGCTGCTGCTGTTGCTGCTGGCAATATCATTATGTGAATTTGCAGGTAAACACACTGTGCATAACACACAATGCACCATAATGAGTACTCACATGCCTCAAAGGAACAAGCAGCAGGCATGCTGTCATGCCCTGCATCAAGCAGCACACCAACAGACATGCTCATGACGGCAGGTGCTGTGTCAGCAACCGGCTGCTGCGTGCATACACGCCCCACACACTGTCAGTGCTCTGATGCGTGCACTTCCAGGCTGGCTCCTCCACATCATTCTGCTCTATGCTGATCTGTACTTGCAGGACATGCTGCTGCTGCTGCTGTGTGCAAACCCCACTGCTGCTACTGTCTCTCCAGCCCGCTGCATGAGCGCCGCTGCAGCTGCAGCCATCGCTGCCACCAACAGAGCCCCTTGCTGCTGCTGCTGCTGCTGCCACCTGCTGCAGCGCTGCCAGGCCCTCCTGAACAGCATCAGCATGGGGGCAGTCATATCCCGGCTGCAGCTGCACAAACAGCAGCTGCTGCAGCCCACGCAGCCTGCACACCTGCTGCAATGCCCCACTGGCATGCACATCTGGGCAGCAGCGCTTACACAGCAGCTCTGCAGGCACTGCCAAATCCTGCAAGCCAGGCAGCTGACACACCTGCTGCAGCAGCAGCGAGGCATTCTCCCCAGCACAACTGCCAGTCAGCCGCAGCGCCTGCAGCTGTGTCAGCTGACTCACCCCCTGGAATGCTGACACGCCATACTGGTCGTGCAGCTGCAGCAGCCGCAGCTGCTGCTGCTGCTGCGCCAGCTGGCGCCAGATCTGCGTGTCTCTGAAGCGGCCGCAACCTCGGACAGCCGTCAGCGCACAGAGGCCTGCCAGTGCGCTGACTGCGTCGTAGCTGTTGTAAGTTACGCCCTGGGGCATCTTGCATAGCACGCGCAGGTTTGGGAAAGGCGGGGTCCATGCAAGCGCGCCAGCGGCATCTGCTGCTGCTGCTGCTGCTGTCTTGCTATCTTCAGGCATGGCAGCAGCAGCATCTGCTGCTGCTGCTGCTGCTGCTGCTGCTGCTGCTGCTGGAGTAAGGGCAAAGTGTCCGACGTTGTGCTTGAACACCCGGCTAGCTCCCAGGTGTGTCACGCTGGGCATGGCTGCATGGTAGGGCCCTCCTTGCTGGCAGTCTATCTGCAGGTGGTCACAGTACAGCTGCAGTTGCAGGAGCAAAGGCAGGCAGCAGGGAGAAGATGAGTAGCGGATTTGTGGACGGGTCGAAGCAGTGCAAAAGGATGCACAAGCAGGCAGGCGCAACTCACTGGCTTGCTTAACGAACCAATCACAGAACAGAAGTGATGCGGCTTATGAAGCCAGGCAGTGCAGCTGCTGGCAAGCAGGCAGTGGCCTGAACAAGCAGCAAGCAGGTATTGGGAAGCCAAGCCTGCAGCTACACAGCTGCTCAGCCATGGATGCTGCTGCTTTCGTTGATAAGGATATGCTGTGTCCACATGCCACTTGCGCACGTACCTGCTGCAAGTGCGGTGCAAAAGCAGCCAGCTTGTCTGTCCCAAGCACTACGCCAAAGCTCGCTGCACGCAGCACTGGCAGCTGCACCTGCTGCGGCACATTGATGTTGAAGACTGCGCCAGGCATGTCCAGCCGGGTTAAGCTTGACAATGATGCTGCACATGCAGCAGTGATGCCTTTTGTTGCAAGTGGGGCTCTCTTGGCCATCCTGCTGTGGATGCGGATGTGCTGCAGCAGTGGCAGCTGGCGGGTGATGCTGTGAAGCTGCGCCCAGTGCTCCAATCGTATCTCGGGGCTGTTGACTTCCAGCCTAGTGACGCACTGCAGCCGCTGGTGCTGTTGGGCTATTGCTGCTGCACTGTTGAAGCTACCAGGGGAGGTTGGGCTATGCGCCTGCTGCTGCTGCTGCTTCTTCTGCTGCTGCTGCTGCTGCTGCTGCTGTGGTTGTGGCCAGGTCTTGATGTCCAGGGAGGTTATGCTGGCAGCAATACACATCGCAAAGGTTCTGCTGACGAGCCTTAGAGTCGGCAAAACTTGTCTTGGGAGCTCGCCGATGAGTAAACGGACCAAATCCAGGGGCCAGTCGTGCAGGGATGCAGGAGCAGAAGCTGCTGCTGGTGTCAGTACCATGGTGTCTCGTTTGTATGCAACTAGCTTTATCTATTGATTTGAAAGATAAGTCTGCCAGCTGGAATGGGGAAAAGCGTGCCTCGCCTACAACCTTAGCAAAGCCTGACTAGGAGCCCCACACGAGCGAGCTCGATAGTTTGTTGCGGCTGCATGCATTTAATGCAAGTTTAATGTGTTGCGTCATCGCCTGAAGCCGACTAAGTGCGGTCCAGTGACCCTGAATCATCAGGCTGCCATGACAAACCCTAAAACGGTTTGATGACTTGCTGGCATGCCTGCTACCAGGACAACATCGCATGTGGCAGTACGTGTCCAGTTAAACCTCGCAGGCTACACTGCCCGATCTGCGGACCTAGCATCACCCTGTCAGCATGAGACCTACCTAGGCAGGGGGATCAACTGCAGTGCTGTGCATGCAAACTTCCCCAGCAATATTGGACAACATGGACAGTGCCAGGTGCTTGGCAACATTTCCCCAGTCGTGTGCATCCATGACTAATGAATTGCCACCTCACTGCATGTTGCTGAACAACCAACGGCATGCAGCAGGCTGCTGTGCATGCGTCAATGCCGCACGCCTGTGCCTGCAGGCACACGTGTCAACAAGTGTTGAGCGTGCAACACGGTTCTCAACACTCACGCCGCAATCGACGCACGATGTGTGCACTGATAGGGTTGCGTAAGCTTCATGTACACCCATTGCGGGACAAAGCACAAAACACCAGCTGCCAAGGCGTCTCTAACAGTGCTCTTGTACTCCGCCCAGCAACTGTTGTCACCCTGCCAGATACACAACAGACCAAGCCTGTGGATGCAAAGCAGACAGTGAGCTTGTCATGCTACGCCACGGCGTAACAAATCACACCACGATGCGCCACAACTTGTCAAAATGCTTTGTGTGCATAGCCAGCAGCAGGGGAGCTCAACGTCTGCACTGAGATGTCACGGCATCTAGCTTGTGCTTCTTCACTCATGTGACAGGCGGTGGCAAAGCATGGTGCACAAGTCTTCTCAGGTGATCACCTGTCATGACTGAACAGCCGTGACATCAAGGCCAATATCCGAACAATACACCCATATCGGGTCAACCAAATGTCACAGCTTCCACAATGTGCGATGCACTGCTGCTTGTGGAAAACGCTGCAGGAAGATGATTGCCGGTTGTCGACCCTTCCTGCGCCGTAGCAGCACGGCGCAACTACAAGCCACTGCAGCAGATCAGTCATCGTGCTAACATACATGTGTGCATGGAACGCTGCAGCCGCATGCTGGCCATGGCAAACCCGCTGCATGCACAAGTTGTTTGAGTTCTGCAAAAGAAAGACACCTGTACACCCTGGTTACCCAGCCAAGTCTCAAACCAGGCCTGAAGCAACCATACAGCTGACTTTTCACTTGGTATGTACATATTGCTGTGCAACTCTCTCGTCAAAAAAAGTGGTATCAGTAAAAGCCACACTATACGTATGCCTACTTGTCTGCAGTGCTGGTGCGGCAAAAGGCGCCAAGCACAAGCTGCATCAATCCCGCTATGCACCCAGCTAAAACACCAGCTCAACAAACGTTCAGTGCAGCCTGCAGAAAGGGAATCAGCTGCACACCAGCCAGCTGGCACTTCAGGAACCCCTCATCAAAAGTGTGACCGCAGTTCAGCCAGCTCAGCGCACACTCTCACACTTCCGGCTGCTGCAGCTGCTGCGTGCTGGGCGCAACTGCAGTAGCGCAACGCCACACCAGCGACCCAAGCGTCACAAACGCATTGGCCATCACCACACACAGCAGCGCAAGTAGCACACCTCCAAACACTGCTGCATTCACACCCGGTACAGCTAGCACTAGCACCAGCAGCGCCAATACCTGCCACAGGCAGTACATCACATACAGCAGCCAATTCATGCTGGTGCTACAGCCCGGCTGCAGCTTCCAAATCAGCACCGCAGCCAGCAGCACCAGCAGCAGCACCAGCGGCGCCTGGATGTAGCTTGCATGCATGCTGTTCACCACTACAGTGATCAGCACAGCGAGCTTTACAACCTCCCGAAGGCACAGCCACCACCAGCGGTACTCCTGATTCCACACAACTAACCCCACACATTGCGAGCCGCTCACTCCTTTCCCGTCCGCAACGCGCTGGCAAGCAAGCACCAGCTTGGTCACTGGCCGCACAGCAGCAGCAGCCAACCGCCGCAGCGGAGCAGCAATGCGCAGCCGCCACCAGGAGATGAGGCGCTGGATGCGGCCCGGAGGTGCTGCCATGCCTTGCCACGCTGCTTGCGCTGCTGCAGCAGCTGCTGCTGCTGACGGGTGCGGACCGCTCTGCGGCGGATACTGCGGCACTGCTGCTGCTGCTGGAGTAGGGTGTGTTTGCTGGCTGCTGCTGTCATCTCCAGATGCAGCAGCATTTGCCTTGCCCTTTTTAGGCATAGCCAGCACAATCAGCAGCAGCCAGTACACCGCGAGCATCGGGATACCAAAGAATGCTGCCATTGCTGCCACTGCCATGTGCTGCCCCACATAACATTGCAGCTGCATGTCTGGCACCCAAACTCGAGCAGTGAGCTGGATCTCACCCGGCACTGTGGGCTTTCCTGCAAGCGGCATGCAGCTGAAAGCACTGACCACGACACTACTGAACAGCGTGTAGCAGTATGCCATTGCGGCTACTGCCAAGGTAGCAAGCAGCGCCCATGTGTTCTGTAGCTGCGGCGCCAGCAGCAGCCACAGCGTGCGCAGCCACGTGCAGCGCTTACGGCGGCGGCTGGCTGGATTTGCTGCTGCTGTTGCTGCTGCTGCGCTGCTGTAGCTGGAGGACTCGCCAGCTGGTAGTGCAAAGGCAAAAGGCGAGTCTGTCATCGGCCCAGAGACACCAGCTGAGAGCTGCATGTGTGCTGCGCTGCTGCTGCTTTGATCTACAGCAGGCAGCACATCATTGAGCCCGCTGCCGATGCTTGCCAGGGGCCCTGCCAGCGCTACGCTGCGCCCGTGCGTCACAAATGGCGACACATCGTCTGCTGCAGGGACTCGCGCTGCTGCTGCTGCTGCTGCTGCAGCTGCTGCTGGCGTTGGGCTCGCACTGCTGCTGCTGCTGCCGGCGTTGTTGTTGGTGAGGCCACTGCTGCTGTTGCCGTTGGCATCTCCGAAGCCGCCGCTGCTGCTGCTGTATGCATTGACATGAGCGCTGCTGCTGCTGCCGTTGGCTAAGCCGTTGCCCAGGAATGGTGAGTTGCCAAATGACAGAGAGTGGGCTCCTGAGAATGCAGGGGGAGGCAGCTGATCCAGCCGTGACTGCTGCTGCTGCTGTCCTGACAGCGTCAGGGATGGTGACCGCTGATACTGCTGCTGCTGCTGCTGCTGCAGTAGCAGCTTCAGTTGAGCCTGCTGCGACTGCTGTAAGCTCTGCTGCTGCTCCTGAGTTAGGCTGGTGCTGCCGCTGCTGGAGTGCTGCTGCTGCTGCGACGGCTGCGGCTTGCAGCAGCTGGTGACCTTTCTGAGCTGGGTCAAGACCAGCAGCAGCACTGCAGTGTACAGTACTGCAGGAACAAGCAGGGCAGAACAAGAACATGGTCAGGTATGTCAGCAATACTATACTACAGCCCTCTTTACCAGAAAACAAGGAACAACGGGACACTGCGCAATCCAGAGCATTTGTGTTGCTGCACCGAGCCTGCCATAAGACATGCATGCAAATGGCAAATGTTCTACATGCCATCCACAACTCAAGTCTGCTCAACGCAAACGCATGTTGTATGTGCATGCCTGGATGCACAGCATTTGCCTATCCACCCACCCACCTGGCAGCATCATGACCACCATTGCCTGCACTGCAACACCCGACGCCTTGCTACTGCCCGGCAGCAAGCACTCAAACGCCACCCACTGCCACGTGCTGTGCTGAGTCAGCAGCACTGCAGACAGCCCCACCGCAGCCCAAGCTGGAACCCTAAACATCAGATCTTGCGTAAGGATCAGTGCAGCGATCTGCGCCCCATCTAGCAGCACTTGGGCCAGGCAAGACATGTGCCGCACTGCAATCAGCAGCAGGGCAAGCTTCTCTGGTGGCAATGCATCTAGATCCGCATCATCTGCTGCTGCTGCTGCCGCACCACTTGCTGCGTCATCAGATCCGATAGAGTATAAGGCGGCTGAAGGCCTGATGCCGCTGCTGCTGCCGATCGCTGCCAGCTGCTGCTGCTGGTTGAATAGCTTGACGGCTTGCGACCAGGTTATGCTGTTTGATGAGGCGAGGTGGCTGGCAGGAAGCAAGGCCCCTGGCAGCAGCGTCGGGCTTGGCAGCAGTGTCGGATTTGGCAGCAGCATTGGGCTTGCTGCTGCTGCTGCTGCTGGTGACGGGGATGGCATGGGGCTGCGCAGTGCATGCGTCACAAAAGGTGACTGATGCATGCTGCCCATGCTGCTCAGCAGCTGCTGCTGCTGGTGCTGCTGCTGCCGCGGCGGCGGCGGCGGCAGCGGTGAGTGCTGCTGCTGCTGCTGCTGCTGCCGCGGATCTATGGTCAGCCCTGCATACGGAGGCTGCAGAGCGCCATGAGTCTGTCCACTGCTGGGTTGCTGCCCAAACAGCTGCCCCTGCTGCTGCTGCTGCTGCTGGTCGTGCTGCTGCTGCTGCCCGATGTTTGCCTGTGACGCTGCAAACGGCGATGCCATGATGTTTGCAACGTCCTCCTCGCTGTTCACTGGCGACAGCTGGTGCGGCTGGTACTGCTGCGGCGGCAGGCCCCAATGCTGTTGCTGCTGCTGCTGCTGCTGCTGCCTCTGATACTGTTGCGGCTGCTGCTGCTGCTGCTGCTGCTGCTGCTGCTGATGTGGCGTGGGAGGCATCACTGGCGGGTAAGACAGCATCTGCAGCAGCGCATGTGGCTGCTGCAAGTTGGGTGAAGGTGTTGTCATGCCGCTGCGCATTGATCCCGGCTGGGGGCTGCTGTTTGCACTGCTGATCAAAATCCTAGGAGGAGGGGGCGGTTTAGCATGCTGAGCATGCTGTGCGCCGCCCTGGCTGTGCCGCTGGCTGCTGTAGCCACCATTGTTGCTGAAGCTGCTGCTCTGGTGGCTGTTGTTGCCACTGAAGCTGGCAAAGCTGTCGTCCAAGGTTGGCCGCCCGCTGCCAGATCTGCCAGCCGCCGCCGCCGCTGCTGCTGCTGCTACTGCTGGACTCATCGCTCCGGACGCTGTGCGCCGCAGCAGCAGTGATCTAGGGCTTAGCAGCGTTGAGCCCTGCCTCACTAGCTCACTGCTGGCGTGGCGCAGCGTGGTCGAAACCTTGAACATCAGCGCGCGATCTCCGAACCGCAGGCTCTTGGCCTGCTGCCGCTTCAGTTTGTCCAGAGCGGCGGCTGCAGGGGAGTTTGCCAGTGCACCCAGCAGCGTCCAGAGCAGCGCTAGCAGCAAGATGATCAGCAGATCTAGCAGCCGGGCTAGCAGGAAGCCGACCCAGGCAAGCAGTAGATGCGAACACCTGCTGCAGCGGCCGCTGCTGCGGCCGTATGCTTCGCTGTAGTCCATGGTTTGGGGCATCGGAAGGGACACGCCTCGGCTGGCAATGGTGTAGCCTTGTGTGCGCAGGGCTTGAGGTTTGGGGTTTAGGTTCTTATCTTCCTGCAGGTTGAGGCCGAGCTGCCCGGGCTGCTGCAGCCAGGTGTTGCGGCCGGGGCGGTAGCAGGAGCTGCACAAGGTACATGGCATGGCAGGCAGCAAGAGGAAAAGCATGGGACACAGGTTCAAACCTAGGTTTGGGTTGACAGGTTTGCACAAGAGCTACCTTTCCCTGAACACGGCACCGCATCACACACAAGGGCACACGCATGCACATCTGCTGCTGTGCACCCTGATGCAACCATCAACATCATCAGCTGCACACCACTAGCTGCAGTAGCTGCAACCCCCTGACCCAGCAATGCCCTTCAAATCACATGCTCACGCTGCAGTGCTTTGCTTGAAGGTGCGCAACCGTGTACTCTATAACATTGTCCTTTGACATGCCCACACGCACGCACCTGCAGAAGGGTCCCCAGTAGCCCTTGCTGCACTGCAGCGCCACAAACGGCCGCGCATCAATCTGGGCAGCATCCAGCACTCCCCGGATCGCACACTGGTACCCCTGCAAATTCGCCACTGCATTGGCATCCCGGCTACAGGCCTCAGTATGCGGGCAGGGCCAGATCGCTGCACTGCGGGGGTGCGGCTGGTAGCAGCCCTGTGTGGGGATCACCATGCCAGCAATGCACAGCCCGTGGGGTGGGCAGCGCTGGCAGGCCCCAGTGGCTGGTGCGGCGCCAAACCTGGCTTGCTGAGCCGGCACGATCTGGTTGCGAGCGGCGGAACGCCTACTGCTGCTGCTGCTGCTGCTGCTGCTTGAACCAGTGCTAATGCTGCTGCTGCTGCTGTTGGCGTATGCTGTGAAGCTGAAGGAGGGTGCTGCACACAGGTAGCACGTCTCAGGTGTGGCACTGCTGCTGCTGCTGCTGCTGCTGCTGCTGCTGCTGGTGGTGTTGCTGAAGACGGCTGTCTGGCCGGGCAGGCAAGGCCGCACACGCACGATGATGCCTGTGGACAGAGCCTGCAGGCAGGCAGCAGCAGCAGCAGCAGCAGCACTCTTTCAGCACCTACGTAGTGCCATTATCCACCTGAAAATGGTGGCTCTCCCTGCGGCAAAGTGAACACAAGCGCTGCATCCACACATGCTGCCAATGCAATGCCACACATCACTTTGAACCACTTCCCAAGCACACGCCACCGCCCTATTTTTCTATGTCTGTCAACAATGTGGCACATCTACCTGCATTTCTACCAAAGCACACACCACCATTCTGCCATGTATCCATATCTATCAACATGCCAGGTGCGTCACTCACTTGGCTCACGCCGGCTTGCATGGAGCGTGCTGTCAGCTGCATGCTCAGCTCGCTGCCAGGCGGAGCAGCAATGCTCAGCCCCTCAAGCACCACATGGCCGCCAGACAGCCTGCCCCTTGCAGCACTTAACAGCTGCACCAGCGGCCCCTCATTACTGCTGCTGCTGCTGCTGCCTGTCTGGCTATTCAGTGTCATCAGCTGCGGCTGCTGCAGTGCTACTGTCCAGTCGCTGCCGGGGCCTCTAGTGACGCGGGAGTTGAATTGGTCCAGGCTGTGCACTGGCAGGCCAAAGACCTGAAACCTGTCAACTGAGACCAGGGCTGCTTCCAGCACTGTGGCACCGAGGGCTGGACATACAGGGTCCAATGTAACGCCTGTTAAAGTGGTCGTAACAACAGCACGAGCAGCACAGCAGTCAAGTTGCGGGTACAATTGGCTGCTGGACATTTCTGATAGGTGAAGAAGCACGAGGAAGGTGACGTGCACTGCCAAAGCAGCATTTGAAGTTACATACAACATGATGATGCAAGGACAAACATGCAAGCCCCCAGCGCGTCACCTGCAGAGGTTGCGTCAACAGCCTCTGATGCGGAGCGGATGGTGTTCTCAGAGGCAATGCCCAGGTTACTGATGAAGCCCCTGCCACCAAACTGCTGCAGTCGCCGGCCAGATCTGCTGCTGCTGCTGCTGCTGCTGTCCAAGGCAACATCGGCTGTACCCTGCTGCTGCTGCTGCTGCTGCTGCTGCTGCTGCTGCAGCAGGGACCTGCCGTTATGCGGCGGTGACGCTATGCTGCGAAGATCTGCATCCTGCAGCAGAGATAGCCGCACCGGAGCTGATGCTGCTCCTGACCTGAAGCTGTCCTGATCCTGCGAGCTTCCGCCGCCTGCTGAGTTGTCAGCAGCCAGCTGCTGCAGCAGCTGCTGCTGCTGCTCACTGCTGGCCGGCTGCACACTGCTGCTGCTGCTGCCGTCACTGCTGCTGCTGGCAACTGCAGTTCCCAGCTGCAAGGCTTTTGGTGTGCTTGTGTACAGCACACCTCCTGCAAGCGACGCTGTGTTGTCATTTGCTGTTACATTTGCAAGCTGGATCTGGCAGCTACTGTTGCTGCTGCTGCTGCTGCTGCTGCTTTGCATCTTGCTTGCCAGAAACGCCCGCCCTGTTGCCGCACACGAGCTTGCCACTGAAGCGTAGATAGCCCCGCCAGTGCTGCCGCTGTTGTTAGTAAATGTGTTACTAACAAGTGCTGCTGATCCAACACCTGCAACCAACAAGCCGCCACCTGCACCAGCTTGGCTCCAAGTGCCATATCCTGCTGCTTCACTGTCTGCCCCTGCATACAACGCCTGCCAGGCCGCTGGCAACTGCAGCAGCAGCTGCTGATGTGGCTCTTCTTCTGCTGCTGCACTTGCCTGCTGAGCTGTCGCCTCATTCGAATCAAACTGACAGCTGCTGACGCCCACATCTGCCGTCGCCTGCACTGCCAGCGCTCCGCCAGCGCTGGCTGCATTGCTGCTGTAGCTGCTGTCCTGTGACTCAAACACGCCGCAGCCATTGCAGCTCACTGCGCCGCCTGCTGCTGCTGCCGTGTTGCCGCTGCTGCTGCTGCCTTGCAGGGTAAGACTCCTGCAGCCCTGACACGACAACCAGCCTCCGCTGCGTGCTGCAGAATGGCCAAAAGCCTCACACGCTGTGCATTGCAGCACTGTCGGCCCTGCTGCTGCAATGCCGCCCCCATCTAACCCCGCTGTACTGCCCGAAAACGTGCATTGCTGGTACTGCACATCCAGCAGCCCAATACCAGAGTCCAGAACCACAGAGCCGCCGCTGCCAGCTGCTGTGTTACTAACAAATGAGCAGTTGCTGATAACGCCGGAAGCTACACCCGGCCCGCCACCACGAGCAACTAACCCACCCCCAGATCCATCACGTGCTGTGTTGGATTCAAAGCTGCTGCCGCTGATGTTAAACTGCCCCGGCTGCTGCAGCAGCAGCCCTCCTGCGTCCCAGTCTGCTGCATTGCCTGTCAACTGCGAGTCAACTACATCAAGCGTTGACCGCTGCAGTAGCATCCCACCAGCACTTCCCTCGGCATACATCATAGATGCAAACTGCAGCACACTGGTTGCTGAACCAGCCTCGTCAGAGTCTTGCTGCTGCTGCTGCTGCTGCTGGCGCGTGCTGGGCTGCAGGGCTGCTGCATTAGCATCCAGTACAACATCCTGCAGTGTGACCTGGCTGCTATCTGCTGCAATGCCGCCCCCTAGCTGCGCAGTGTTGTGGCTGAGGCTGCTGCTGACGATGGCGAGGTTTGAGCGCAGCACCGCTAGGCCGCCTCCCGCCCTGCTGGCAGTGTTGCCAATGAAGCTGGTGTTGCGCAGGGTTGCGTTTGCAACCGACTGCAGGTGCATGCCGGCACCCTCGGGGCCCTGTGCGTTTGGCAGCAGCAGCAGCAGCAGCAGCAGCAGCAGCAGCAGCAGCAGCAGCAGCAGCAGTGGCAGCAGCAGCAGCAGTGGCAGCAGCAGCAGTGTTACAGGCACAGGACATAGCATAGCAGGCTGCAGGCTGTCAGGGTGAAATATGTACGCCCGAAGCTGCTGCTTGAGCTCACCACCACACGGAATGCAGTCCTGGCATTTGTCACTTCCTCAAGTTGGCTCAGCAACACAAAACACCAAGGAAATCATCAGCAGGGGCCAACCTTGTAACAGCCGCAGCAGTGATCGCTGTGATGATAGGGCGCTGCACCTACCTTATTCCCTTCCAGCAGCACGTCATGCATAGCCAGCCGCAAGGTGTTGCCCGCGCTGATGCCTCCAGCGCTGCCGCTGGTGGCGGTGTTGTTGAGCAGCGTCACCCTGCGCAGCTCCACCTGCTGCGCCCACATCACTGACACAGCGCCCGCTTCTTCATTGGCCTGCAGGACAGAGCATTCACCAGAAAGCAAGATTTACTTATGATGTGTGCTGACAAGCTTGCTTGAGTGCTGCCATGTGTACGTGTGTTTACAAAGAATCGGCATTTGGTTGCACGTCAGGAAGCCAGCAACATACCCTACTAACTGTGTGTGTGTTGCAAACTAGTGTCAGCTTAGGGTATCATGTCGAATTCATATACAGGTGCATGCAGGCAGCCGATTTACTCACCGTGTTGCGCTCAAACAGGCTGTCCTGCAGCTGCAGGTTCTGCCCATTCACCACCACAGCCCCACCCGTCACCCCTGAAGTGTTGTTGGTGAAGCGGGCGCCAAGAATAACCACGCTGTTGCCGCTGCCTGCGGCCCACTCCGTCTCAACATGCATGGCGCCGCCCTCGGACTCCACCTGAAGTTGCAGCGGCAGGCAGGTGTGAAAGATGCCATACAGGGTTGTTACATGTTGTGCTGATTCTGGTGTTGTCATGAGTACTTACTGTGCTGAGGTCTGTGTGGTGCCCGCTCTGTGCTGGCTGACTATGAGAGAGGAAAGTTACATGTGCGTCATCTAAGCAGCAGAGATCATGTAAGCGCCTGGGCCTGCACGGCTGCAGCCGTGCTACCACTATGTATGCTCACCTCATTGCTGTCCATTGTGCAGTTGATGACTGTGGCGTCGCTGTCATATATTGCCATTGCCCCGCCTCCAAAGTGGCCCCTGTTCTGCACGAAGCGGCAGCTGCTGATGTTCACTGTGGAGCCCATGTTCTCATTCATGAAGACGCCGGCTCCCAGGTCAGCCTGCAGCAGCAGCAGCAGCAGCAGCAGCAGCAATAGCAGCAGCAGCAGCAGTCAGGTGCAGGTGAGTTTGTTGTTCTCAATGGCATGTATGATTGTGACTGCAGAAGCAGCAACAGCATGTGGAGGAAGCTGCTGTAGGCGTCTATGCTGTGCACCACGACAAGGAACCTAGGCTGACGACAATGGCAGAACAGGAGTCAATTAATGCACCTGGCATGCCCAGTCCACCCATGTGCATCTTCTTCCGCACCTCATTATGCCGGAAGAAGCAGTCCTGCAGCCGCAGCCGCCCCGCAAGGCTGCCCCACTGCGTGACGCTGCTGTGAGCGCCGATGCACACAACAGAAACTACGCTAACAACCATGACAAGCCCTGCTGCAGCTCTTCACACCAAAGATGACAACCAGAACAGCCACAAAGATGCAGCTGGCGCAGCTGTCATGCCCCACGAAGCACATCTTATCCCTCCCACAGACACACACCGCACCTCATTATGCCGGAAGAAGCAGTCCTGCAACCGCAGCCGCCCCGCCAGGCTGCCCCACTGCGTGACGCTCACGCCCCCGCCAGACTCCGCTGCATTGCCCTCAAAGGTGCACCTCCGCAGCGCCACATTCACAGGCTCATAGCCCTCTACTGCCAGCCCACCACCCGCAAAGACCCACGGCCAGCCGTCGAATTCGTCGAGTTCTGTTGCGGTGAGGCGCAGGTGGCCGTTGCGGGTGAAGGTGCTGTCGGAGACTGAGAGGCTGCCCACGTCGTTGCCGAAGAGGGCGCCACCCTGCAGCGGCAGCAGCAGTAGCAGCAGTAATCAGGTGAGGGGTAATTGGATGCTAGAAGGATGGACGGTGTGTTTTGGCAGGTTAAAAGTGTCCACCAGAAGTGCAGGTTGCACAATCAGAATGATAAGGGCAGATAGACGCCCGTCAGCATAGATGCAGCGTGCGCCACCGCAGCAATACATGGCGGCTGGTGCGACGAGCAGGTGGTGTACTTGTGGAATCTCCTGATGCCGCCGTGCACATGGTTGTGTGTGTGCACTGCAATTGCAGTACTTGCAAGTCCTGCTTTGTCAGACAGGCGCTGAGCTGTCCAGGCATTGCAGGCAAAATTCATTTCAGTACGCTGTGTTGCAGGCCAGTTGGCGTATGCACCCAGTTGCTGCCACCCTACAGTCCCGCAGCGTGCTCACATGCAAGTCTGCTGAGTTGTTGAAGAAGCTGCAGCCGCTGATGTTGGCTGCTTTGACTGTGTGCAGGTACGCCGCGCCAGCATCCAAGTTGTCTCCATGCGCCGTGTTGTGTGAAAAGCTGCTGTTGAGGATTGTGACAGAGTCTGCGAGCTGGATGGCAACTGCAGCCCCGCCACCTTTTGCAGTTTCTGCCTCCACCTGCAGGAAGCACACAAACATGGGCAGCAAGGTTTAGGTCTTAACACGTCAACAGGGCACTCAACCACCTAGAAACAATGGTTACAAGAAGCAATGCCAGCCTAACAGTACCCTGCACTGCTCTCCTGTGTCTGTGAGATGAGAACAGGGCTGCGGGCGGGCAGCAGCAGGCGGGTAATGTATTGATGCACGCCGGGGCATCTACGCTGCTGCATGAACACCCGGCCCTCGACATGCATGGCTACAGGTGTGTAGAGGTGGGTGCCACCTTGAGTCAACTCTGCAGCTGCTGCTGCTGCTGCTGCTGTTGCTGGTGCGCCTACTGCAGCTGCTGCGTTGCCGTGCTCTCACCGTGTTGTATGTGAAGTTGCTGTTTGCGATGACCACCTGCTGCGACCGCAGCACTGACACACACGCGCCATGCACCACTGCCTGGTTGTTGGAGCACGTCACGCCAGACAGCAGCAACTGCAGCGGCAGCGCGAGCGGCAGCCAGCATAGGTATGCAAATTATTTTGCTCCGGCATGAGATCAAGCATGCTGTGCGTTTCTTAACATGCGGTGGATGCATTAGCCATGCTATACACCTCAGGGCTGCTGCAGCAGGGTACGCACTGCAGCCACTTCTGCCATTGATGTACGCCTTCGCTGCTAGCGCTGCTGCTGTTGCTGCTGCTGCTGCTGCTGCTCACCTGTTCCACATCCAGTGCCAGCAGCGCACCGCCTGACTCAGCCTCTGCATCCCTGTTGTGCCCCAGCAGCTCAACCGCCTGCAGCTGCAGCCTGGCTGCACCCCTGACTGCTATCGCTGACTTGGCGCAGCCCTGCATTGACAGCCCCAGCAGCTGCAACGACTCCACACCACTGCAGCAGCAGAAGCAGCAGCATCAGCAGCCGCAGCAGCAGTGGGCATGGAACTAAGAGCCAGCTTGCCAGCCGATGCCTCGGCATGCACTCAATGAAACTAATTGAAAGTGCAACCAATGCAGGTGGCTTAATCTGTTGCTCATCATCACATAACACGCATAAGCAGCGTGGATACATAAACATTACTGGGCGAACGACTTGTAGGTAAAGGCAGCGCTGCATGCTACTACTGCCCACCTGGCTTCAAGGAATGTGCCAGTCCTGGACTTGCCACAGCGCACAGGCAGCAGCAGCGACCTGGGCAGCTGCAGCTGCCCCAGTCCTGCTGCTGCCCCATCTGCTGCTGCTGTCCCTGCTGCTGCTAGCGCTGCTGGCGTAGCAAGCACCAGGCTGAGGCCTCTCCTAGGCCTGAGAGGCACATCAACAGTGAGCCAGCCACTTCCCCGGGCCCTGCCAGCAGCAGCAGCAGGGCCTAGCACGACTAGCACGCCAGCGCTGCTGTTAGCTGCTTGCAGGAGCTGTGCCTGCAAGCTGCTGGTGCGCAGCGGAGTGGCCAGCTGCAGCACGGCATGGCCTGGGAACAGCTGCTCAGCGACCTGCAACCCACCACGCACACGCGGCAGACTTGATTGTATACTGGATACGCTAGAAGCTACTCTATGGTGTGGAAGACAGTAGTACGCGTAGAATATAGCAAATGGGAGGCCCGCAGGCAGCATATAACTCCCAGGCAGTAGTGTACTGACAGCAGCGGCTGTGATGCTGCAGTGGAGGCTTACCGCTGCCCTGCATGCATGTTGGGCTGCGTTCGTATGAGCATAAGCAAGTATGTTTGCGTGTTCTGTGGTACAAAGCGGCTACGGCTGGCTGTGTTGTGCTGACATAGCTGGCCATGGGAGCAGCAGGCAGGGGCTGCTGTCGTGCTGTTGGAGCACAATGATGCCACTAGATCGTTGCAACAGGTATACATATAAGTTATCTTATGCGTGTTGATGGATAACACGGTGCCTGCAGCGAGGAATCGTCCGCGAAACTCACCGAGACTACAGCATCATCCGCACTTACACCCTTCGTACAAAGTATCGCATAAATAAGCCAAATTAAGCAGCAAATCAACGTGCTGCGCTGCGACATGCCATGCAATCAGGCAGCATCATTTCAGCCGATCAAGCATACGGCAAGTGTTCCCTTGAAGAAATCGCTTTGCTGCTCTTGAACAACAAACTAAATTTGAGGGTGGTCACTGCGGCAGCCTACGTAACACCTTGAGGTGAGCAGCGTGTATCTCCCAGTAACCAGTGAATGTACCCTGGTGACACGGCGAAGTGGCTGTCTGCGTGCTTCAACACCACTACAGATCGCTGCATGCTGATGTTTCCCTTGCGTTGATCTTCATTTGGCCAGCTTCCGGTAAGCGGTCATGCTGCCAGCTGCTGCTGTCCTGCTTAGTCAGCTAGCATGTGGCCCCCCACACAGCCGGTAGCTGACGGCAGGCATGACGCATATGCTGCTCGCATTTTCTGCATTTTGTTTTTATGATCTTGATGGTGGGCAACAGCGCAGCTGCACTAATACCTGCACAGCCTGAGGCAGCAAACCATGTGCAGCCTGGCTGCATGCCGCATGCTGCAGGCTGCAGGCTCAGCTGCGCCAGGGCGCTGGGACGCCGTGGTGTCAAGTAGCGAGGCTGCAACCGCAGCATGCAAGAGGACCAACCAAGCTCTCAATAGTTAATGTTGCACCATGTTACGGGCAGCCTGGCCGCAGCTGACCTACGATAGGGCGTTGTCAGGCTAGGTGTCAGCAGCAGGCAGCTGCGCAGGCCTAGGCCGAGGCCTGTGCACATGGCACAGCCTGCGGCTACGGAAAACTTCTGTGCCATATGCACAGCATCACTTCAAAAGCGTGGTAGCTATAGCTGGATAGCTGCTTGCATGTTGTAGTCACATGTCGTGGTGACCTGGCAACACCACTTGCTCCGAGCGGGGGCCCCGCTGTGTCATGAGGGTGCCACCTGGCATGCTTCACGTGCCTCACTGCGTCGCCAAGTTGCATATCAAACAGGCCCTGACGTCACGCTGGACGTGCTGACGCTCTCAAAGGCTTGAAGCAGCCGTCCCCATTGAAGTTGCGTTGAGCCCACTCCGGCCCTTGCGTTGCCCTGGTGACGAGCGCGCACGCACTTGCTGCATCATAGCAGCCTATATAGTTGTTCAGATAGTATACGAAGTCCTAATATACATAGTATATAGCGCTGAGCTCTGCCAGCTGCGTTGGCGCCTCACAGTTTCCCGCGTCCGTCACTCTCGAGGCACGGTCGCTGCCTTACTCGCTCTCTGGGTGAGCCGCAATTTGACTTTTTGACAGCTGACAGACGCATACCATCATCTGATGTGGCAGCCCTAACCTTCGCCCTGTTTCTGCTGTGCACGGCAGGTACCAGCACGTGCCTGTCAGGCGCAGCAGCAATGGCGCCAGCCCCTAAGCAGCAGAGCAAGCTGATGGTCGGAGAACAGAGCCTGGAGGACGTTTTGAAGCAGGATTTTGCAGACTTCACGGACTTTAGAAAGGCCAGCAGGGTCATGGCAGCTGCAAAGGTGTGGGCAGATGCCTGCAGCTCCACAGATGTTGCAGCGCTGCTCAGCAGCAAGGCCTCAGCAGAAGCTGTAGTTGAAACCCTCAAGGCACGCCGAGCATCGATCACTATCAGGGACCACTGCCACAACATGCTCGCGCTGCTGAAGGTGCTGCGGAGTCAGCAGCCTCCGCTGCTGCAGCTCGACGCAGCTGTTGCAGCTGAAATCGAGGCAGTGCTGATTGCAGCCAAGGAGGAAGCCGCGTCAGCCTATGCAGCCGAAAAGAAGGCAGCAAAAGCAGCCCAGCCCAACAACGAGGATGAATTGGCACCCGCAGAGGAAGAACAAGAAAATGAGGCAGAGGAGGAGGCAGAAGAGGCCGTGGGCGAGCTCCTGGCTGACATGGCTGCTCTGCATGCACCTAGTGCAGAGCACGCAGCAGCACCAGCACCCGCAGTCGCTGCAGCTCCTGCTAGCCCTGCAGATCCTGCGGGCCCTGCAGCCCCTGCAGCAGGCTGGACTGCTACTGACGAGGCCAGCTACAGCTCCCTGAAGCAGCTCATCGAGACGGCAGTCAAGGACAGCCCACCCAACTCCAGCAGCAAGGGCCAGCTCATGCCGCTGCTGGCCAAGCTGTACAAGGCACGTGCCCTGCTGAAGGCCCTGCCAGCTGAGCACGCCTGCTGGCCTTCAGGAGCGCTGCAGCCGACATGCAGCTGGGCATCACGCTGCTCATTGAGTCTGAGGGTGCCGAGGGCAAGGCTGAGCTGATGGAGACGATGCAGGCAGCGCTGCAGGGCTGAGCGTGGCGGGAGCCTCTTCTGTGCATGCAGTGATAGGTTGAGCGCAATGCACATGTGTGGGCCCTCTGCAAACTGTTCCTGCCACTCTGCGGCGGCGGCTGTTACTATGGAGCCTGGTGGTGTCGTGCTGCAGGGGAATTCTGGTCATGTTGCCAACCTAGGTGGTTGTGTCTAGTCACAGGCATGGGTCATGGCCTTTTTCCTTCTGGAGGTGCTGATAACACAGTTGTGTCGCTCTTTTCAAGGCACTGCTTTGCTTGCAAGCAATTGGCTGTGCCAGTTTGGTGGTTGACAGCGGGGCTGTGGTTGTGCTGGTCTGCTGGTGCCTCAGTTGCCCTTCTGGGGGTAACGTTCTGGGCACGCACAGCGCTGACTGAACTCCTCAAAGTATGTTGCAAAGTATGTACTGCTACGGCTGCAGCATGTGCACATATGACTCATATGGAACGAGGTTGCTTGCAAATGCGTGAGTGTGCCTGCTGTGGTTTTGAGTCAGCCTAAGGCACTGACACTGCGCTGCAGGCTGATTGTGGTCGGAGCTTGGCAGCGCGCAGCTTTGCACACGTGGTGGGGGCGCAGCTTGTCACTGTGGTAGTCACATTGTGGGTTAGCTGGTGTATGGGGCGCTTTTGTCAAAGTTTTTGCCTAATATTGAGCATTGCCCTATGCACTTTGCATGGCAAGAGGTCCTCGCCCTGAGCTAATAAAGGATCAGCTGTTGAAACGGTATGTTTTTCTTTGTGCTATTCACTGTGTGTGAGTGGCAGGGTGGCAAGTTCTAATCATATTGGAAAGATGGAGGGTTTGTTGTGCATACTGTAGTGCTCTTTGGACAACGGTTGGTGCTGTGTTGGTGTCGCTGTAACGATGCCCTAGGGCATGCCTGCCACAGTGTGAGCGCATCTGTACAGCAGCAATGAGTTACGTACGTGAAATGGCAAGCAGGCAAGCCTCGAAGATGAGTACCACCCGCATACACCTCACTTGTACCGTGGTTAACGCAGTGCAAAGGCATTTGCGGGGCGAGTTGCTTCGTCAACAAGTAGTTATAACACAGCACAGCATGCGCGTCACGCGTCGATTGGTCTACCTCGGAAGCCAGCACCTGCTTCAAAGCATTAAAACGTTATATTAAAGAATGTAATCCAGTCTTTTTATCCACACAGCCTATCGAAGATTTGCCTACCTAGCTGCTTCGCAGCTGAAGTCGGACTGCAGCACTACGCGTGCAACGCTGAGGTGAGACACGGCACCCCATTTGTTTCGACAATTTGAAAAGACAAAACACATACATCGTAAAATCAATTTGCTGCGCACTTGTCTTTTTTAGCAGTCAGGGCTGACCCTGCCGTGCGCGAATGGACATCGTGCAGGCTGCAAGCACAGTACCCCTGCGCACCCACTTCTCATCCAACGCAACAACATGGCAGCAGGCAAGACAAACAAGAAGGCGAACAACGCGCTGGCTACTAAGCAGCCAGCCCTGCAGAAAGCACCCACCAAGAAGGCAGCCAAGAAGACAGGTGTGCACAGCATGCATCACTGCCCTGTGCAGCTTCACCAATACTGTGCTGCTTTAAACCACTGATGATTGTATTCGGTGAGGCTGGAAAACCCTAAAGCGGCAGTGCCAATATTATGGCCGTTTGGCCATGCATGAGCAACCTTCTACAGCATGCGCGTGCTGTGTGTATCACACAAGCAGAGCAGCTGCCTGCATGCTGTGTGGGTGCTGCTGACACCCACAACCCAGCCTGCTCCTAAAAATTTCCAACCTCAACCTCAAGTTGTAAATGGAATCCCCTTATAACACACTCCTGCCCTCCATCCTGCCTCGCAGGGCCTGGCAAGCCTGCCGCCGTAAAGCGTGCAACGCCAGTTCGGCTGCGGGGCACAGCAGCTGCAACCACCAAGGCCCCACCCAAGACTGCCCCTGCCACAACTCCCAAGTGTGTCATCATCCTGAGGGGCCTGCCAGGGGCTGGCAAGTCCACTCGCGCTGAGCAGCTGGCTGCAGCAGCACGCGCAGCAGGGCGCAGCGCTGCCATCCACTCCACTGACAGCTTCTTCACTGACCCAAGGACTGGCGAGTACAGGTGGGTTTGGGTTTAGACAACCTCTAGGGTTGAGTTGTAAGCAGCAACCCCTAGGGTTGAGTTGTTAGCAGCAACCCCTAGGGTTGAGTTGTAAGCAGCAACCCCTAGGGTTGAGTTGTATGCATCAGATGCGCAGGCTGCTGGTGCTCACCTCGTGCTGGCTGAGTCAGCAGCATAGAGGAGGGTTCAGCCGCAGCTGCAGCATGTATGTTCACCATCTTGTAGTGCAGCTGCAGCATCTCAGCCCCCATGACACGCCAGCACGACTGGCAGCTGGCTGAAACGGTGGCAGCAGCAGCAGCAGCAGCAGCAAGTGCTCCTAAGCTCCATGCATGTTTATGAACATCGACATCTGCCCAGTCTAGGATCACCATGCATGCTGATATGCACACCAAGACTTGTCACGAGCCAGATGTACATTCTGGCAATACTTGTGTCTGCTGTATATGTGGCTGCTGTGGAGATCGCAGGCATGTGTATGCATGTGGTGGCTCTGCAGGACTTAATTGCAATTGTGTCCGCACTGGACGTCACTCGGTGACGTGGCAGGGATTCACTGCTGCTGCGCTGACCGCTGTGCTGTACCGCTGCATTGCTGCCTCCCCGCCTGCATGCAGGTTCAGCTTCAGCATGCTGCAGCGCAACCACGAGCGCAACTTCAGCGCCTTCTGCAGCTCACTGCAGGACAACATCCACACCGTGATTGTGGACAACACAAACATCCTGAGGCAGTACTACGAGCGCTATGAGGAAGAGGCAGAGGAGCAGGGCTACAAAGTGCAGATCGAGGTGATCGGGGAGTTTTCACCCAGTGCAGCGAGGGTGTATGCTGCGAGGAATGTGCATGGTGTGCCTTATGAGAAGGTCATGCAGATGCTGGAGCAGTGGCAGGAAATTGAAGAGGATGGGGGCTGCACTGATGGCTATGACAGTGAGGATGATTTTTCTAGCGAGGATGAATACAGTGACGACTACTGAGGAGGTGGTAGTGGACGGCGCTGTAGCAGCAGCCGTTGATGTGGCGGCGCTAGTGTTGAAGGCTTGGAGGCTGCTTGTGCCTGCTCGTTAGAGTAGTGCTGTAGCCAGCGGCGCAGCAGCTGACAAGCGACTGTCTGATGAAGCAGATGCAGCAGCCGCTTCTAGCAGCGACGGCTGCTGTGCGCGTCTCTTTGCATGCTGCCAGGGGCGAAGCAGCTGGGGCACTTTTGTGGCTCAGTTGTTGCTGCAGGCAGCGGAACAGCGTGATGCCTGTGGATTGCAAGCCATGTCTAAGGCACTTTATCAGCTGTGAATTTGCTGGCTGGTGCGAACACGGGTCAGCAGCGACACTGTAAAGCAGCTGCTAGATGCTGTGTATGTGTGTAAACACCGTGCTATGTGACACAGAAAAAGACGTTTACACTGCTATGTTGCGTCCAGCAGTGCCCGTTGGGGTAGGTGGGTGCAAGCAGGCCGGCTCAGGCTGTCATTTTGTTTCACAGTGTCAACAGAGAGTGACAAGAGAGCTTCCCCCCAGGCACACCCCCGTGTGCGCAAGGCACGGCTTCACTAAACACATAGACAGTCAGGACACGTTGCGGCATGACAACAAGTCATAACCTCCTGTACAGCTGACCTCAGTGCTGTGACTAGCCATGGAGAGAGTAACAGTGTGACGGTATGCCTCAGGTTTTAACAGCCCTTGATTGCAGCCAGCTCGACATCATCAACATGCAGCATGTTGCACATTATAGTAACTCAAAAGAGTGCAGTATAGTCACTCAAAATAGTGCAGTACGACACAGGTTTTTTGCTGTACAGTTGTTCCCCAGGTAATGCGCACTCACATGCAACACGTGTTCCAGCACAGCAGAGAGTGAGAAGAATCAAATACATCACAGGGCATGTGGCCACGATTGTTGCAGTCAGATCAAAAGCTGCAAGCCTCTACAAGCTGAAGCTTGTTGCTGCCTTTGAATGCGTAATTGGTTAATCTGATGGTGACCTGGTCGGGTGGGCACCAGCTAGCGCGGGTGCCCAACGTTGTCACAGCCGAGGTTGTCTCGACGGTGCCACCTGTCAATCTGGAAGCAACACACACCTTCTGATGGAACGGTGTCACGTTTGACCTGTTGAAGCCTCCGAAGCTTTGCAACAGCCGTGCCTAGTCAAGTGTTGCTGAGCCCGCTCCGGGTTTTGCACTGCAGCTGCTCAAGTGTCAGGCACGTACTCGCTCCGCAAAAGCAGCCAGTCTCTTTGTAAAGCATTTGGCTGCCCATGTCGCTGTAGCTGTTGAAGGACACGTGCTTTTTCGCGTTCATCACTGCCAAGGCAACCAGCTATCTCGAAGGACGTCAGCTGCAGCTGGTAAGGCAGCTAAATTCCTGGCTGGTCGATCTGAGCAACTAAACCCAAAATGCGTTCAACCAGTTGCAAGCTTGCTTCCAGTTCGTTGCGGCAGCCCTGACCTCTGCGTGCTGTGTGGTGCCTTCACTGCCTGTCCCTGCTGCTGCAGAAGCAATGGCGCCACGCCGACTGCCACAGGTCACGCTGAAGGTGGGAGACCAGCTCCTTGATGCCATACTGGCAGCCGGGTTCGCAGGCTCTGCTGACACCAAGCTAGTCAGCCGTGTCAGGGCCGCTGCCAAGAACTGGTGTGATGCGCGCCGCTTCTCAGGAGTTGTGCAGGTGGCACAGCTGTACAGCAGCAGGGCCTCAGCAGCAGCCCTGGTTGAGTATCTCAGGGCCAAGAGGGGCATCACCACTGTCAGGGACTACAGCCGCCACATGGTCACGCTGCTGGAGCTGCTGCAGCGGCTGAAGCCCGCAGGACTGCAGCTAAACGCAGCTGTGGCAGATGAGATCAAGGATGTGCTGATTGCAGCAAAGGATGAAGCAAATGCAGAGTACATGACCAGGAAAAGGACGGCGGCAGAGGCCGGCTTTGAGTCCCAGGGAGGTGAGGATGACTCAGAGGAGGAAGAGGAGGACGGCTTTGAGTCCCAGGGAGGTGAGGATGACTCAGAGGAGGAAGAGGAGGACGGCGAGTCTCAGGGCAGCATCGCAGCAGGGAATGCACAGGATCCTGCTGCTGCTGCTGCTGCTGCTGCTGCTGCTGCTGCTGCCGCAGCCGCAGCCGCAGCCGCAGCACCTGCACCTGCTGCTGCACCTGCAGCAGCAGCAGCAGCAGCAGCAGCAGCAGCAGCAGCGCCGCCAGCAGGCTGGACCGCTGCTGACGAGGCCAGCTACCAGGCGCTGAAGCAGCTCATGTGGCAGGTGGTCAAGGACAGCCCAGCCGGCCCCAGCAGGGAGCAGCTCGGGCAGCTGCTGATTCAGCTGTACAGGGCATACAGGCAGGTGCTCAAGAGCCTGCCAGCGCAGCACCCCAAGCTGCTGGCCTTCAGGAGCAGCGCTGCTGACATGCAGCTGAGTATTGAGCTGCTGAGCGAGGTTGCTGGCGCTGATGCAAAGGCTGAGGTGATGGAGGAGATGCAGGCGCAGCTGGCTGAGCTGGTTGAGGTGGTGCTGCAGGGCTGATCAGCCCCCTGCTGCTGCTGCTGCTGCTGCTCATGAGTGCAGTGCTTGCAGGCCGAGCTGCTTGTGGTGACAGGTGTTTGCTTATGGAGGAGATGCACAGCTGGCTGAGCTGGTTGAGGTAGTGCTGCAGGGCTGATCAGCTCCCTGCTGCTGCTGATCATGAGTACAGCGGCTGCAGGCCGGGTTGCTTGTGGTGAGAGGGTGTGCTTATGGGCGAGATGCAGGCGCAGCTGGCCGCGCTGGTGGAGGTAGTGCTGCAGGGCTGAGCATGTGGGGCGGTCTCCTGTTAATACACCCTGTGAGCCTCTTGTTGGCTGCTGGTTGAGGCTGCTACTAGAGGTAGTATGTGTTTGATGAGTTGAGCATGGGTTTGAGTATGGGTTCGGCCTTGAGTTGTATGATTGGCCAATCTCTTGTGCATATGTGTGCAGCGTATTGCAGTTGCGTCGGCAGACGGCAGCACTTGATTGGGTGTGGTGGGGTGCATGCTGCAGCAGTGAGTGCAACGCGCACGCCTGAGCCTATTGTTGTGCCTGTAGCGCTGCGGCAGTTCCCTTTTGAGCCTGGCACTCATGTGTTTGAGGGTGGTTCATGTGCTGTTGCCAATCTGGGTGACAGATTTCACGGCCCTTTTGTAATGTAGAGGTGTGGTTGATGGTATGCGTTTGCTCTGCTGGCAGCGCGGGTTGTGCGCTGCTGCAGCGTTTGCAGCGCACATACGCAACTTGGCTTGTCACCTGGACAGCAGCTCTGGGCACGCTGCTCTGTCAGCACCCTGGGCCTTGAGGGCCTTGAGGGCCTTGAGAACCATCGTCTGTGGGCTGCAGAGTACAAGCGCGCAGCATGGCAGCAAATCCAGTGCTCGCAAGGAAGTGCTGTTGAGTGTTTGGTTTGGTAGCTGCTATGTAGTGTGGTGTTGGTGATGGGCTGGGCGGATGTATGGGTTGCTACCATAGCTGTGTTGCATATGCGTGTGCCTAGCTTGCTGGCTTGGGTTGACATGGTGGGGCTTTCAACGCTTCCCTGCGCTTCGTTGCTGTGCTGTGCTTTGCAGCTGATAGACGTTGGTGTTTTTGCTTGCTTGCTTGTGCTTTGACGTGACTTTGCTGTTGGGCAGTAAGATGAGCGAACTAGGCTGTACACATCATGCTTGACTCAACAATGCTGACTCAGCAGATCTCATAGTTTGCTTCACAGTGTGTGTTGCTGCAGCATGTGAGTTGTATCTTGGTGGGTTCTGTGTAGCAACCAACTGTGCTGGGCGCCCGCTTTAGACGCTACGCTCAGCTATACTGTTATGCTTGCAAAATGTTGTCATTTCAGTGTTATGCCTGTTGGCATTTTGTCGCAGCTGGATTTGCTGCGAGATGGCGCGGCGGCAGCAGTGTACAACATTTGAAGAAATTGTTGCGGCTGAATCAGGCGGCTGATAACGCTGCGGTTGTTTCATGCCACAAAATAATACATTCAGTGCTGCAGATGTCATAGCGTGCAGATGGGAGGTTGCCCCATGCAAGTGCTACTGTCTGCACAGCGTAACAATGTCGGGATGCATTTGTAAGCCACTGAAGCTGTTCAACTGGTGCCCGGATGGTCTTGCTGCTTTGCACATCATGATATTCGCCCAGTCACTTCACAGTTGTAGCTGATAACACAGATAACCCAGAGAGTGGGGTTACATTAGTGTGGTCAAGCGGCCACGCCACAGACACTGCAAGCAGCTCAGCTTAGGCTGTCAACATTCACTAACATCACCGGTAAGTCAACGGATACCATGCCAAGTGCAAGGCACGACACCGTACTACACACACTGCGACATCTGTGTGAATATGTAAACCGGTGCAGTGCATGGGCACATAGATAGTAACACTGCGAAGCTGGGAACAGCACAAAAACTGCTGTTATGCCACTGTTGACCAAGTTGACCATTGGAGACAAGCAGCATGTGTAGCAGCATATGACACACTATAAAACATGACAACCAGATGCACATGTGCTTGAGCCAGCGCATGAGGGTTGGCTCGACAGCCACTGCGCAACACAATGAGCACTGCGCAACACAATCAGCACCATATCACCAGTCAAGCCATGCAACGACCATTCAGCACACCAGCAACGGAAATGGGATGCCGCATGCTCTTGATAGAAAGAGCCACCTGCGAGGCCCGGTGCACATATGCTGAGCAGCACTGTGGACTACAGCAGTGCAGTCAGCAGCGCACAGCAGTGCATAGCTGGCCCAGAGAACATCATGATGCCAGCACACAAAAACTCACCCACCACGTGGGTGCACACATGTGTTGGTGTACACCAACTCACACACTACGTGGGTGCACACACCAACTCGCATACGCCAGCTCACACACTACCCTACCACATTGGGGCGCGGGGCCGATGGCGTTGATGCTATGGCTCGATGGGTAACATGATGATGACCCTACCACCTGTCCAGCCTGTCCCAATCATCGTCCCGCTGCCTGCTGCGCCGCTCCGCAGCGCCCCGCTTGCTGCTGCTGCTGCTGCTGTTACCTCGATCCTCCCAGTCCACATCGATCTTCTCCGCCTCCCGCTGCTGCTGCCGCACCCGCTGCTCCCGCCGCCCAAACACATCATCAATGCGGCGGCTCTCACCGCTTGGCGGCAAGCTGCGCCTGTTGACCCCCAGCCGCCGGTCAAACTCATCGGCTTCTTGGGCGTTGACCTGCTCTTCTGTGCCTTTATCTGTTGTGTACACGATGTCTTGGCGGCCGATGACGCGCGTGCTGCCCAGCTTGCGCGCGCTGGCGGACTTGGCTGCAAGGTCGGGGTCGCCACTCTGCAGCAGCGACACGGCCTGCAGGACAAATGCACAATCAACATATGACAGGTCGCAGTGAGTGTTGCGTGTTCGGGTTTGTGTTAACATTGAGCGGACTTGGCCGCAAGCCGGGGTCGCCGCTCTGCAGCAGCGACACAGCCTGCAGGACAAATGCACAACAAACAAATGATAAGTCGCAGTGAGTGTTGGGTGTTCAGGTTTGTGTAACATTGAGCCGACTTGGCTGCAAGGTCGGGGTCGCCACTCAGCAGCAGCGACACGGCCTGCAGGGCAGATGCACAACAGAGCAGATGTTGCAGGTGTACAGGGTTAAAAATAATCAGGGGTGCAGGATAATGTTGGCTGCTAGGTCGAGGGCGCCGCTCTGCAGCAGCGACATGCCTGCCGGACAGACCAAGACGGAAACAAGCACAGGTGACACACATCAAGACCCGCATCAGTAAAGTTGCAGCCCGTTTGAGCCACCAGCTGAGCCACGTTTTTGCCTTTGGGATGCATCAGTAGACACTGCACTGCACTAAGCATATGGTTTCAATGCCTCAACAGCCAGCCATGCACCCACCTCCAGCCTGTTGTCATTCCTATCATCAATCGCCGCATTGCGCCGCCCGTCCACAAACAGCCGCAGCGCCGGCAGCGCAAAGAAGCCTGCTGCATAGGCCTGCAGCGCTGGCAGCAGCCCCAGCACAAACCCTAGGCCCTGGCGGTACAGTGCCAGCTTGGAGATGGGGTCAGCCAGCATGGTGGACAGGGTTATCACGCCCACCACGTTGACTACGCCCAGCAGCAGCGCGCCGGCTTGCTGGCCTGCAGCAGCAGCAGCAGCAGCAGCAGCAGCAGCAGGAACAGCAGGAGGAGAAGGGGTGTCAGAATCTGCCTGCACTGAATGAAACCGCTCGGCGGCGCAGCTGGCAGCACCAAGACCGCATTCCAGCGTCCTGGCTTGGCAACTGCATATGCACACGGCACCGTTTCAACTAGCTTGCAAGAAGATGACAGCTACAGACTGCAGTACAAGCAACAACAAGAAGCCGCACCTGGCGAGGCCTCGCTGAACTTCCACTCCCGCTCCAGCGGCACCTTGGCCTCACTTGCCGTCAGCCGCACCGAGGGCGTGGAGGCGACCACCTGCACATTAAGCAGGACGCATCATGTGAGCGGCGGGGATGATGTGTAGCAGCGATTGCGATGTGCTGGTGGACAGGAGGACATGCATGGTGTCTCTACCAAAGCCTAAACTCCCAGAGCAAGCGGCAGCTGGCGCAGAACAAACAAGCCCAAGCAGCCCTTGCTTGCCCCTGGCACCCATCAGAAGCAGAGCCATTGCACACTCATTTGCTACTCTTGCTGCTCAGACACACCCTGTGCTGCACACCCCTAAACACCCCAAAACACAAACCGCCGCTGGTGCCGCTAAACAACACAGAGCAGCGCACCTGCAGGTCTGGGAACTTGTACAGCAGCCGCCCCTCATCATCCACAAACGGCTCCCCATTGAACCGTATCAGCGCCGGCAGCACAAACGACTCGTCCTCGTACTTCTCACTGCCGCGCCGGACGCTGCGGCCTAGTGATGGAGGGTCTAAGAAAGGCGCCATCTCTTCTGCTGACAGCACGCCACCCAGGCGCTGGATGTGCGCGCCCAGCGCGCGCCAGCGGCGCTCCTGCATAAAAAAGGGAAGAATGCAGCTTCGAGCAGTGATGCAAGCGGCCCAGAAACAGGAGCAGGAACTGCTTGCTTCCGCAGGAGTGCAAAGGCACGCCATAGAATGGACTGCTGTGCTGAGTTCTGCATTGCATGGCTGCCTTGAATCACAAATGACCTGGCAGTTGATGGAAACCGCTGCTTGCAGTTCAGATCATATTGGATGACATTCATATGCACTTTCAGCAGACATACCGAACCTAGCACATCCCGGCACTGCCACACATGCGCACCTCAAAGCCCATGTTAAGGTCACAATGAACGACACAAAGGCGTTGTCTGGTTGCCACGCGCCTGCCACACAGTAAGCTGACTCACAGACCAACACACTGCAATACAGCGCAACGCACCTCGAAGCCCATGTTGGGGTCTCCATCACCAAACACGAAGGAGAACACCGCCTCCACAAAGGTCATGTTCTGCCCCGAGTCCACGCGCTGTCTGCTGTGCCGGCCGTAGCGCGGGTCCCAGATCAGCAGGAAGTCTGTGGGGTCAAAGAACACAAAACCACGGCCGCCGTAGCCACCATAGCCGCTGTCGCGCCTGCGAATGTATGGAAACGCAGCACGCAGCAGCTGATCAACAGGGTGCTTTGAGTGATCAACAGAAGCTTCAACACAATGTGAGAAATCGGTGGGGTCAAAGAACACAACACCACGGCCGCCGTAGCCGCCATAACCGCTGTCGCGCCTGCGGGTGGCAGACATATGACCAAAATCAGCAGGCAGCAGCAGCCTCAGGGAATTGTACAAAACTGGCGGGATGCAAACCAACACAGACGCCAGGCACCACAGACGCCATAGCCGCTGTCGCGCCTGCGGAGGCAGCCCGCGTGTGAAAGTTGGTGTACGACACAACAGCTAAAAAAACGTGGCAGTGCAGACACAATCACACAGCTCGGCTGAACATCACCAGCATGCAAATAAATGCGAAATAATCGCAGCACTACTGAGCAGCACCTGCAGGCGCACCTGTTGTCATCCCGCGAGCTTGTGATGGCAATCACCGCCAGCCACACCAGCAGCGCAGACACCACCAGCGCCGTGCCAAACGCCACGCGCGCCACGTAACTGCCCACGTTCACCGCACGCTTCCACAGCGGCCGCAGCCGCTGCAGCCAGGAGCGCTGCCGGATCTTGCCCACGAAATCACGTTCAAAGGCGTACACCACCTCGCCCGCTGTCGACACCTGCAGCAGAAGCCAAATAGTGCAGAAAGGTAGTCAGGCAGCTCTGCTTTTTTTTATGAAGGGTGATCCAGCAGTCGCCACACATACCTGGCACACATTGCTGGCACATACAGTTGGCAAACACACAGGATCATCTAGTGCCTGTTTCCAAGCCTCCCAATGCAAGCTCTCTATTATGACTTCCAGCAGTATGTATTGCAGCAATACATACTGCTGGAAAGGCCCAACTGCCAGCAGCCTCACCTCCAGGTTGCCCAGGGAGTCGTATGCCAGCGCCTTGAGCGCCTGCTCAGCCTGGCTCAGCCTCACGCCAGCAGCAGCAGCCACCTGGCCCACAGTGACCCTGAAGCCCAGCTTGGCAATGGCCTTCTCAACACGCTCTTTTAGGTCGGCATCCAGCTGGTTGCTCTGCATGCCGAGCTCCTTTTGGAGGGCCTGTAGCGGGTTTATGCCGTCGCTGCTTGCTGCCCGCGTGGCTGTAGTTCTGCTGCTACTGCTGATGATGCTGGTGGTTGTTGTTGGTACTAGGCGGGTACTGCTGAAGGGCCTGTGTTGTGGGGATACCCTGCTGCTGCTGCTGTGGTGGGGTGCTGCTAGCGCAATGCATGGTCCTGCTGCTGCAGGAAGGCGGGCTTGCAGGAAAGCCCTTGGTCTGCTGCTGCTGCTGAGGCGTGTTGGCAACATGCTGCGCTGTAGGCTTGCAGGCAAGCATCTGCTGGCCGCATGCTGCCGCATGCTGGCAGTGTGTTGCTGCTGCAGCTGCATACCCAGGCAGGGTACAACACTGCCTGTGAGGGTGGCCTGTGTGTGGTTGTGTGTTTGGTCTGCCGGACTGCATATGAAACACACAGTAGCGTAAAGACAGCAAGTGTCAGGTGTGCAGCAGAGCAGGTGGTAGCAGGTGGTGCAGCACAGGGTTCACGATAGCTGGCGTTGAGATGCGCTCGCACACCGCTGCGAAAGAGGAGACACTGCTTGTGCAAGTGCACGACACAGAGTAACAAGCCTGGCTATAGTTCTGCATGCATGCATCATTGAAGTGTGAACATCCGGTGCCGAGGTTGTGCTGTAAGCATGCAGTGCTCCTGAGTTGCTGCTGCTGTGTGTGGTTGCATGGGCCCAGGAACATGCCGTGGCCGCTTCTGACAGCTTCAACTGGTGCAATTTTGCACCAGTGCATCACGCAACATGCAGCCTACGCATGCACGTAGGCAGCCCTGCCAACCACAGGGGTTGTTTGCAACGCTACTGCCTGAGAACTCCTGAGAGCTGCCACGCCCTACCTGAGTGCAAACGTTCCCGGTAGTACGTTGGAAAAGGTTGGACGGTCCCGTACGTTCTAAGGTAGCTTCAGTTCAACCGAGATGCCTTGACTACCCGTTTGTCTTGCGTGTGCGGTTTGGCTTCTCGAGTTGCACGCTCAGAACTTGTAAAATGCATCCATCAGGCAAATAATTGTGTTTCATTAAATGATCAAGCTTACAGCCCTCTGTGAGAACCACACTGTCACTGTCATGGGAAGTGTCAATTCATAGCAGCAGGACACTGCATGCATGCACAATACTGCTGCTTCACATCACCACGTGATGCTTTTGGTATCATTTGCCACAACCGTACTCTGGTACCGTAGTGTGTATCTCACATCGCGCATTCAGTTGTTCTTACTTTCGACCTTGATCTTCCTCAGTCCTATTTGATCAATGTCTGGCAATAATAACGAAGAAAATGACAAGCCCTGGAAGCGCCTCTACCATGGAGAAGAGGTAGGCGCCCACAAGCAGCAGTACTGCAGTGCTGCAGTTCAGAACGTTGTCCCTGCCGATCTCAGCCGATCCACGCATAGGCTCATTGGCAGTCATCCATTTCTCTGCACCTTTGCCTCTTTCCTGCAGGTGCCGGAAAGCGAGCAGCAGCAGCTAGAGCAGCAGCAGCAGCGGCAAGAGGAGGAGGAGCTGTCGGAGCTGCAGCAGCAGCTGCTGACATGGTACAGGAAGACATGCCTTGTGGCTGGTGCTGGCATGGCAGGCTCCACATGGTACTGGTACACATCTGGCAGGAGCAACCACCAGGTGTTCCTGCCACCACGCGCACAGGCGCTGCCACCTGAGGTGAGTGTGACACAGCACAGCAGGCGTTCTTCTGATGACCATTTGTCTGGGCCACAGCAGCTGTTGTGAGCACTGCTGCGGCACCTCGCCACACATTTCAAGCAGCGCAATGCTGATTATGCCGACCAGACACAACTGTATTGTTTGAGGCAGGGTTTCCTCCATGTGTAGGGTGGCCAGCTGTTGTGTGCAAGCAGGCTCCTCACATGCACCGCTAGCACAGTCTGGCAGCAAACTTCAGGTGCTGCGCAGCACACACTGGGGCAGGGCCACGTGAATGCATGCAGGCAGCTGACAACAGCATTTGCATCAAGGAGATGTTTCCCAAGGATAGCCACTCTGCTCATTGGCAATGTGTGTAGATCACAGCTGCTACTCTCGGTGTGGCGGCACGTGCCACAGAATGCTGAAGCTGGGTGTGCAAATGCGTGCTGCGTGCACTGACGCAGGTTGTAGAAGCCTACAAGAAGAAGGCAGTCATGCGCGAGGGCATGCGCGCCATCGGCCGCCAGACGCTGTTTGTGTCTGGTGTTGCCGCACTGTACTTTGGTGTGGAGCTAGGGGTGGGCATGGCCCGGGAGCAGCCGGGGCACTGGGCCAACACTGCAGCAGCTGGTGCTGTGGCTGGCAGCTACCTGGGGGCGCGAGGTGGGTGCCAATGGTTGTCGTTTTGCTGCTGCTGTTAGCCTGCGGCTCTGATGATCCTGATTGGCGGCTGTGGCTGGCAGCTACCTTGGGGCGCGAGGTGGGTGCCAATGAGCAATTTGGTTGTGGTGCTGCTGGTTATGGTGCTGTTGATGCTGCTCGTGTGTGTGGCAGCGTGTAGTCAATGCTGCAGGTCTGTATCTACCAAATACTTGCCAGTCCGCACAAGATGTATCAACACTCGTTGCAGTCAACTGTCTGCTGCTGCCCCGCCACAAATGTTTGTAATGCTGCAGCGCCGAGTTCTTTGCGCGGCAGGACGCTTGCCTTGGGCTGCATGGCTGGCGGCGCGGTGAGTGGGCACTCTCTGCTAAGAAGCTGCACCCACAGCGTATTCAACGTACTTCTTTAGTCTTTGCTGTGTGCGCTTTATCTGCAGACAGCCTTGCTGGCTGCAGTTCTGCCACATGTTGCCGGTTGCGTGGAGGCTGGTGCCAACTGTTCGTGTCAACGCCATCAAAATTATGCTTGCAATGGTTACATACATGCATGCCGCGTGGCCAGTAGTGCATGCGCATGCATTGGGCGTCAGCCACACTGGGGCTGTGCCACAAGCTATGCTACCCTTTCACCATGCATCACTCAACACAAGCACGCTTTGCTGCTGCTGCGCTTGCTGCAGCTGGGTGCGCTGTCAGGCTGGAGCCAGCAGAAGCTGACAGAGATGGCAGCAGCAGCAGAGGCAGCAGCAGCCGCAAACATTGGCAAGCCGGATGACGGCAGCAAGCCAGTCAGCTGAGGACTCGGCGACAACACGCCTCACACTTATCAAGCGCTGCTGGTGTTGAAAAGCAGCTCATGCATTGCTGAGCAGCACGCTTCCGTCTGCAGATGCTGCCATGTGCCGTAGCATGTGCTGCTTGTCAAGCCAACCGTATTGCTGGGTGCACATGTACACCATCAACTGCAGTACAGGCCTGCAGTGCAAATTGGCATGATGCCATCAGCCATACCAATCACATGCGGCAGCTGCAGCGTGCTTGCTGGCTGTGGCAATTTTCAACAGCACATGGTGACAGCTGCACCCTTTCTATTGGTGCCATTGGCAGCCCCAGGCCAGGTCAAGCGTGTGTGCAAGCCAGCAGTGCATGGTCGTGTCACACGTCATGCACATCACAATCAGCGGCTGGTGTTGAAACAGCACCGTACCTTGCTGCTGGATGCCTGGCTGCCAGCATGCCACAAGGCCCGCTGTGCAGCGCACACAGTACACGTAAACCCGCATACTGTTGATGTATGCACACAGGTAGTGCATCGCTGAACATGCTATACAAGCGCACCAGGCGGGGCGTTGTGCCCGTCTTTGCATGCTCCCTGTCCTCTGCATGCATCCTTGTGGCGCCTTGTTGGTGCTTGGCACAGCAGGCATATGTGTGGTGTGCATTGCCGCACTGCTGGATGCGCAGTGCGCCAGCACCAGCATATGGCATTGTTGCTGCTGGGCGTCTGCAGCTTGAATCCATCATTGTCATATATGCTCAATGGATCACATGCCAGGCAGTTCCCGATGGCCGCAGCTTGGAGATCCGCTGCTGCTGCTGCAGCTGCTGCAGCAAGCTGATGATGGAGCGCATGGTGGCCTTGGTTGGTTGCATCTTCGTGGTTTGCACATGCCTGCCAGCCGCTGCTCAAGACGGTTGCAGCTTGGACTCCTGTGTCTGCTGCTGCTGCTCCAGACTTATGTTGAAGGGCACTGTGGCCTCTTGCGTGAGCCAGCGTGATATGCACACGCCAGGCACCTCATGATGGCTGCAGCTTGGGCTCTTGCTGGGGCTGCTGCTGTTTTAAGCTGATGTTGAAGGGCACGGTGGCCTCTGGCGTGAGCCAGCGAGTGGTGATGGCGCCGTCTGTGCGGTTGGTGTAGGGGGCTGTGGGGATGCGTGCGATGACCTGCCAGCTGGCCTCGTCAGCCACCTGCAGCGGTGTGGATGAGTGGATACAACAGCAGCATAGGTGAACATGGTGGTCCCTTCATGTGTTGGGATGCGGGGGTATATTGTAGACGATGTGCCAGCTGGCGCCGTCAACTACCTGCAGTGTGTGGGTCGCAGCAGGCAGCAGCATGGGTGGTGGCCATGTTGCACATCCACATGTCCTATGTGCAAGCTTGTGGCAGCTGGTCTGCAGACTATGTGCCCACGCTTGGGTGGTGCTTCACGTGCCCCAGGTTTGCTGCACATCAGACCCAGCAGCAGCAATTGCGTTGATACCATTACTTGATTGGTCTGATTGTTTTTGGATGCACCCAAGTGGTGCGCCTGGTGGTCCTGTGCCGGCAAAGGATGCCAGCTTGTGAAAATGGTGTACATGTCACACGTGTAAATATCACAACGCCACTCAGTGAGCTGTGTCTGCTGCTTGAATTGTAACATATTGAAAGCCATAGTCTTGTCAAGCTGTGATGGAGCTGCGCTGTGATCCACACTGGCTATCCATGGTGAAGACCACATGCTGTTCATCAGTTCACGTGAAGGGTGTAATTGGCCTGGCTGTGTCTCTGTTGCACTGTGGCATATGCCACATGCATATGCATATGCATGCAGGCTTTGGAGTCGCACCATGCAACACACAGATCCACCTCTTTGCATCTAACCACGGGACGTGGTACCAACATGCACAACAAAGGATGCACTGTCTGAACAGCACTGTGCATGCGCCTAGCTTCCCTGCAAACAACTGTGTACAACTGCCACATGTCGAGCACAGCTAGCTTTCAGCCCCTAAGCAGAGATCACAGCGTCCCACCTGGCCCCACACTGGATGGGAGTGTCCCCACTCCTCACGGTCTGCTGTGGGGATGAAAAACTCACGCGTGTTGGGGATGATGCATGCGTCACGTGCACGGGCCACAGCCCACACACGCTTGTGAACTCACAGTGTGTAGCATTGTCAGACCATACATATGCGTGCATGCGTTCACGCTGTTGTACTCGTACTATCAGACATGGTTCCAGGACCCACATGTACCTGCCGTCTCATTGTGTGACTGCGATAGCAAACAGGGCCTGCCTGCTGCAGCTGCTGGGTGCACAAAGCAGAGCTATCCTGCAAGGGCACTCTGCGCATGTTGAAAAACTAGCTTGTGCGCTGCCATAGGATTGCCGTAATTCAACAACGGAAAGTTTTCTCCAGCAACACAGCCAATGTGGCAACCGAAGCGCGAACTCAACAAATTAAATTTATTAAGCTGCAACCCCGTACCCTTCTTCACTGCTGGGCTCCCTTCAAAGGGCGGCTGCTGCGCCATGTCTGCTAGGCTGCCCTGCAGCAGCGCATATGGCGGGCCGTAGAAGCTGTCCTGGCCCCAGCTCTGAAGAAGCAGGCAGCAGCAGCAGCAGCAGCAGCAGCACGGATGCAGCAGCAGCAGGCATCAGGCACAACATGCAGCACACAGGGCAGATGTAAACACATGCGAGTCTGATCAGGGTGCATGTTCCAACGCTGTATACTTGTTCAGGATTGTCAGGGATGCTCTCTTGGTGACTACATAGTATGGCAAGGGTCACCCCACACCCAAAGCATGAGTGTGCTCGTGTGTCCCATGTGAGCTGCAGCTGTTCTCTCCAAACATTCCAACTCCTGTTGCACAAAGCGATACCATCCAACCCTTATGATGCAGTAGCAGGCCAGCCGCGTCACCTGCGGCACTGGCTCATGCCGGCAGAACTTGCAGGCATTGCACTTCTGACCAGAGCTGGCCAGCTGCTTCACCAGGGACACCACTTTGGGTGAAAGCTCGGATCTTAGCTTCAGTCTTATCTGCGAGCAGAGTACACAACACAGGCAAATTCACGTTGCGTACGCAGCAAGTACAGCTCCACCTGAACTTTCAGGAGTGCTGATCATATGACATGTTGCGGCACCTTGCTTGCAGCTGGTGTTGCTTGATAACTGCGTTAAGCAGTCGTGTACCTGGCCATATGTGCTGCTCAGCACTACCAGATCTGCAGGGCACGATCAACAGGTGAGCAAGCCTGCTGCTGTCACTTCGTACTGCTTATCCTCTTTGGTGACGATGGACCCACTCGCCTTGCAAGCTGGTCGCAGGATGCTCATGATACCCTATAAAAGCGGTGTGACGTTCGTGCAATTGGAGTAAATGGCTTCCGGGCAGCAGCAGCGACATCAACCACCAGGCCATGACGCTGCTGGGTGTGGTTTGCATGCTTGCAAGCGTGCACGGGTGAGAACAGTTGCGAGTTCAAGGTTAGGTTATGCACACTTTACAGTCCTGCTCTACTGAAGGCTGCGAGACGTTGAACTCGTTGTTATGTGTGTACAATACCCTAGCTAGGGTATTGTACACACAAAACAAACCCTATAGGGTTTAGAGCTGAGCGTGCATGTGTTGCTCTTTGTCCTGCGCTGATGTGTTCAAACCTGTATGTGCCACTAGCAGTTTCCCGTGACTACGTCACTCCTTTTCTAGTAAGGATGGGAGGCACCTGTGCTT